>CAUYPK010036895.1:0-23906 GCA_963574355.1 Loris lydekkerianus | reverse complement strand
ACTTGATCAAACTAAGGAGCTTCTGCACAGCCAAGAACACAGTAAGTAAAGCAAGCAAACAGCCCTCAGAATGGGAGAAGATATTTGCAGGATATATCTCTGACAAAGGTTTAATAACCAGAATCCACAGAGAACTCAAACGCATTAGCAAGAAAAAAAATAAGGGATCCCATCACAGGCTGGGCAAGGGATTTGAAGAGAAACTTCTCTGAAGAAGACAGGTGCACAGCCTTCAGACATATACAAAAATGCTCATAATCTTTAATCATCAGAGAAATGCAAATCAAAAATACTTTGATATATCATTTAACTCCAGTGAGACTAGCCTATATCACAAAATCTCAAGACCAGAGATGTTGGCGTAATGTGGAGAAAAGGGAACACTTCTGCACTTCTGTTGGGAATGCAAATTAATACATTCCTTTTGGAAAGATATATGGAGAACACTTAGAGATCTAAAAATAGATCTGCCATTCAATCTGGTAATTCCTCTGCTTGGCATATACCCAGAAGACCAAAAATCACATCATAACAAAGATATTTGTACCAGAATGTTTATCGCTGCCCTATTCATAATTGCTATGTCATGGAAAAATCCCAAGTGCCCATTGATCCACGAATGGATTAATAAATTGTGGTGTATGTACACCATGGAATATTATGCAGCCTTAAAGAACGATGGAGACTTTACCTCTTTTATGTTTACATGGATGGAGCTGGAACATATTCTTTTTAGTAAAGTGTCTCAAGAATGGAAGAAAAAGTACCCAATGTACTCAGCCCTACTATGAAACTAATTTACGGCTTTCACATGAAATCTATAACCCAGTTACAACCTAAGAATAGGGGAAAGGGGGAAAGGGAGGGGAGGGAGAGGGAGGTGGGTAAAGGGAGAGGATGGAGGGGGAGGTGGGTGGAGGGAGGGCTACTGGTGGTATTACACCTGCGGTGCATCTTACAAGGGTGTATGTGAAACTTAGTAAATGTGGAATGTAAATGTCTTGGCACAGTAACTAAGAAAATGCCAGGAAGGCTATGTTAACCATTGTGATGAAAATGTGTCAAACGGTCTATGAAGCTGGTGTATGATGCCCCATGGTCATATCAATGTATGCAGCTATGATTTAATAAAAAAAAAATAATAAAATTCCTGCATGTATAAAGGGAGCCAAACATGCTGAACAAGCCCACCAGGTATCACTCAGGGGTATCAGATACCCGGTTCCATCCCATGGGCTAGTAGCATTACATAGATGCTGGTGGGAAATAGGTACCTTCCCAACACACAAGCCCTTTCCCACCACTGTCTGAACAGTAAGTCTAGGGTGGTTTTGATGCTATCCATGGGCTGTAGCGTCTCCAGAGGTGTACCACTCTGGGATGGCAACAGCTTCATAATAAGGAGGTTTTATACTGAGATAGAGCCAACCAGCTGCAGTTATGTCTGGCTGGGTCAAGTTTAACACTTGATACGTACTAGTAAGCATGTCCCATGTTGGGCCCAGGTATGCAAATTGACCCTTGTTTTTACTGGCATTGGATGGAGATGGGGCTTTCACAGGGGCATGAGTTATCAAGCTGGAAAACACTTGAGCATTTGCTGGGTAAGGGAGGATACTATTAGGCCCCACCCAGGAAGGTTTGTCAGTAACTTGTCTGTATTCTACTTTTATCTTAATAAACCCTCCCTTGTCATGCACACCACTGTTAAAACTTGCCACTCGAGTGTAGCTGTATAGTCGGATTCCCCAAATTTTACCTACTTCCCATGTGGTGTAATGATTCTTCCCAAGGCTAGTAAATTAGATGTGCACTGGGTCACATAGTCTTAATTCTATGAGGAGCCCCATATGATGGCAGTTATCTCTGACAGCCATATGTGAACAAGGACCAGGACTCCTCTTTAGTGTACTTAAGTCAGGGGTATTTGATAGAGTCCACCAGATCTGACCTGTGGATACACAGCTCCAATGTTGACAGAAGAAATAATCTTTTCCCCCACACTTGTTTGTTTTGTCTCCTGGGAACACATACTATAAGCTGAATCGAGGGCTCCAGGTACTCTGCGTGAGCCCCACCACTTGGTCTAGGTCTATATATAAATCTGGGTACCAAGTGTTCTTAGGATGGATACCCCATGTAGAATTTAACAGTGTTTAGTCAATAGTCCAGATAAAGGTGCCCAGTACATCCCCCACATGGGTCCCCCATAGACATACCAGGTGACATTATATGGCTGATGGGGATTAGGGTAAGGAAAGGCACTCAAAGGGGTACATACAATCAATATTATCAGCAAGTAGGTGGGGAGCGCTTTAGTTTGAGTTTCAAAGGATTGCCTTCGGCCTGTTGGATTTTCCATTGAGGAATGAAGTCTTCTTGGATGGCGAATGGGTCTGCAAGTTTTACATGGGTGTGGTGTACACAGGAGGCAATGCCATCTATTTTGAGAGCAGTGGGTGTTGCCAGGATCACGACATATGGGCCCTTCCACCAGGGTTCCAAAGTCTCTTGGCGATGCCTCTTTACGTACACCCAATTGCCGGGTGGAACTTGTGGGGCTCAGGTACAGGACCAGCCTCGTAAGTAGCCCGCAGGCAGCGCCAACACTCTTTCTTTACCTGCTGGTAATACCGAAGGGAGAGGAGGAAATTCTCATCATCTGCCTCAGTTATTAAGTCTATTCAAGTGTTAGGAATAATGGGGGGTGGTCTTCCATATAGTATCTCAGAAGGAGTAAGCCCTAGCTTATAAGGAGTATTTCTCACCTGATATAAAGCAAAGGGAAGGAGAGCCACCCAGTTTCTGCCAGGCTCAAGAGTTAATTTGGTTAAGGTCTCTTTTAGAGTTCTATTCATTCTTTCTACCTGCCCTGAAGTCTGGGGCCTGTGAGCACAATGTAATTTCCAGGTGGTTCCCAGAGCCATGACCACCCCTTGCATTACCTGTGACATGAAGGCAGGACCATTGTCAGAGCCTAGCAGGGCTGTTAGTCCATACCTGGGGAAGATGTCCTCTAGCAGTTTGTTCACCACTACCTGGGCGGTTTTGTGCTTCATTGGAAATGCCTCAGTCCACCCAGAAAAGGTATCAATGAAAACTAAAAGATATTTATATCCATACCGACCTGGTTTGACTTCTGTGAAGTCCACTTCCCAATACGCACTGGGCTTGTTTCTCGCTCTTGGGTTCCCAGAGCGGCAGAACCCGCTCTGCCATTTGTGAGCTGGCAAGCCTTACAGGCCCCGATGATTTGGTCTATCTTGGTGTCAAGGCGCTCTATTTTAATTTTTGCATGGCAGACTGAATCTTTTAACTTTCTGTTGCCCATATGGGTGGCCTGGTGCATTTGTTGGAGGACTTCCATTCCCAACTGAACTGGCAGAATAGTTCTGCCATCTGCAGTGCACCACCATCCATTATATTCTTCTGGGCAATGAGCTTGAGAAATGGTGCGGAGCCAAGCCAGGTCCTCAGGGGAATATTTGGGTTTTTCAGGTAACACTGGTGCCCCTGGATGAAGCAAGTGGAGCATTAGCTCCTGGGCTATATTAAGGGCCACATCCTTGGCTACTTTGTTAGCTCGATGATTCCCTCTGGCCACCAGGGAATTTCCTTTCTGGTGGCCGGGACAGTGAATGATGGCTAGCTTTTTCGGCAACCAGATGGCTGTCAGGAGGTCCAGTATTTCTTGCTTATTCTTTACTGTTTTACCCTCTGCCATCAGTAATCCCCTCTCTCTGTATATGACTCCATGGATGTGGGCCGTGGCAAATGCATAATGGCTGTCTGTATAGATGTTGACTTTCTTCCCTTCTCCCAATAGCAAGGCCTTAGTAAAGGCTATAAGTTCTGCTCGTTGGGCAGAAGTTTCACTTGGAAGGGGCTCAGCCCACAATGTTTCAGTCTCTGAGACCACTGCCGCCCCTGCATGCCTGTGTCCATCTTTCATGAAGCTGCTGCCATCCGTGTACCAGGTTTCCTCTACATCCGGCAGTGGCAGATTGGTCAAATCTTGGCAGAGGCTGTGGACTTGCACCAGTATATCTTGGCAGTGATGTAGCGGTACCTCTGCATATGGGTTGGGCAGAAGGGTGGCAGGATTCAAAGCTGTACTGGGAAAGAACTGAATTCTCAGTGGATTCAGAAGAAGACCTTGGTAATGAGTCAGCCGTGCATTGCTCATCCACCAATCTGGGGGCTGCTTCAAAACCCCCTCAATGGTGTGTGGGGATGTTATTAATATAATAGTTCCTGCCCTAAGGTGCGTTTATCAGCATCTTTCACTAAGAGGGCAGTAGCTGCTATAATTTGCAGACAAGGGAGCCACCCTGAAGCAACTGGATCAAGTCTTTTGAACAAGTAAGCTACTGGACGGGTCCAAGGTCCCAGAGTCTGGGTTAGTACCCCCTTTGTCACTCCTTTATGCTCATCCACATATAAATGGAAAGGTTTGATGAAATCAGGAAGACTTAGTGCAGGGGAGGTTAGCAAGGCAGTCTTAAGGTTTTTGAATGCCTGATCTCTTTCCCATTTGTTTTTGAATGCCTAGGACGTTCCATTGGTCTGTGTGTACACCTTTATCCCAATACCATACTGTCTGAGATATTATCCTTGTAGTATAAATTGAAATCATGTAATGTGATACCTTTGTACCTGTTCTTTTGCTTAGGATTACTTTGTCTATTTAGTCTTCTTGTTGTTTCATATAAAGTTTGGAATTAATTTTTTTGGACCTATTAAAATGAGGTTGACATTTGGAGGATACTTTATTTTTATTAAATCATAACTGTATACACTAATGAATTTATGGGTTATGATGTGCTGATTTGATATAAAATTTGGAACACTTACATCAAACTGGTTAGTATAGCTTTCATCTCCCTCAATTATTTGTTGTGTTAAGACATTTATACTCTACTCTTAATAGATATGACATGTACCCTTGCATTATGCACAATAGGTGATGTTCCACCAATTCTTCTCTTTCCACTCATAGTCTTCCCTCTCATCCCCTCTCCCCCTTCCCTCCTTCATTCTGGACTAGAGTTGTTTTTTATTATTCATATAAAAGTGTGGGTGATTATATATTGGTTTCATAATAGTACTGAGTATATTGGATACTTTTTATTTCATCCTTGAGATACTTTGGGAATTATGAACATTTTAACAATGTTGATTTCTACATCAATTAATATGGGATGTTTCCCATTTGTTTGTGTCATCTGTGGTTTCTTTCTTAAAAGGGCTGTAGTTCTCTTTGTAGAAATCATTCACCTACTTAGGTAAGTATATTCATAGACATTTCATTTTATTTTTTGCAGCTATTTTAAATACTATTCACTTATTTATTTTACCCTCAGTTTGACTAATATGTTAAAGTGCTGCTAATTTTTGTACATTAATTTTTATCCTGAGACTTTATTTATCAATTGTATGTGTCTTTTGGTGGAGTCTATAGCATTTCCTAAATATAAGATCTTATCAGATGCAAACAGGGATAGTTTTACATCCACTTTTACAACTTGAATTCCCTTCATTTATTATTATTATTATTATTATTATTTTGCTTAATTGTTTTGTCTGAGACTTCTAAGACTATGTTGAATAGAAGTAGAAATAGTGGCTTTCTTGTCGTATTTAAGTTTCTATGATGAAAGCTTTAATCTTTTTCCCATTCACTGTGATATTGACAGCTGTTGCATTATACATAGCTTTTATTTTTGATGTATATTTTTTCAATGCCTAATTTGTTGAGCGTTTTTATCATGAAGGGTGCTGGATTTTGTCAAATATTTATTCTACATTTATTGAAATGATCATATATTGTTTTTTTTAATTAAACTTATGAATTTTAATTAAAATAATTAAAATTATGATGAATGACATTTATTGATTTGCATATTTCAGAACATTCTTGTATCCATGAGATGGAAGTCACTTGATTATGGTAAATTATCTTTTGAATATGCTGTTAAATGTCGTGTGCTAATAATATGGTTGAGGACTTTTGCTTCTTTATTCATGAAAGATACTGGTCAGTTTTCTTACTGCGTTTTCTTATTTTCTGGTTTTGGTAATCAGGTGACTCTAGCTTTGTACAATGACTTAGGGATGACTCTATCCTTCTTTATATTATGGAATAGTTTCAGTGGTGTAGGTACCAGTTATTTATTATGGGTCTGAGAAAATTATGCTGTGAATTTATCTCACATTGGGCTTTTTTTATTGGGATTTTTTTTATTATTGTTTCAGTCTCACTACTCATCATGAATCTATTAAGAATTTCTATTTTTTCCTAATTTAAACTTGGGAGTTTGTGTTTTTCTGAGAATTTATAAACTTTCTCCATAGTTTTTAATTTTTGTGCATAAATGCTTTCATAGATAACATTTTGATATCTGTGGTGTCTTATAATTTATCCTCTTTTTCATTTCTGATTAAGTGTTTTTCTCCTTTCTCTTCTACTTTTAGATAATCTAAATGGGTGGCACCTGTGGCTTAGTGAGTAGGGCGCCAGCCCCATATACTGAGGGTGGTGGGTTTGAACCCAGCCACGGCCAAATTGTAATAAAAAATAGCCTGTAGTGCCAGCTACTCCAGAGAATGAGGCAAGAGAATCACCTAAGCCCAGGAGCTGGAGGTTGTTTTAAGTTCTGATGCCCTGTTACTCTACAGAAGGTGACAAAGTGAGACTCTGTCTCAAAAAGCAAAAAAAAAAAAAAAAAAAGAAAGAAAAAGAAAAAAAAAAGAAAGAAAGAAAAGAAAAAAAGAACAAAAAAAAAAACTTTAGATAATCTTGATAGTTTTGGTTGATTTTGTTTAACTTTTCCAAGTACTAACTTTTGTTTCACTGATTCTTTGTTTTGTTTCTTTGCTTTCAATTTCATTTAGTTTTTCTATGAACTTTATTATTTTCTTCTTCCACTAACTTTATGGTTTGTAGTTTTTTCTCCATTTCTTTGAGGTGGCATATTAGGTTTTTTTGTGTGTGTGTGTGTGTGGTCTGTCTTTTGGAATTAAGACATTTAAGGCTGTGGCTACCTCCCTTAACACTTATTTTGTTATTCTTATGATTTTGGGAAATTATATGTCCTCTGTCATTTAGTTGGAATATATATATATAAAAATATATATATTTTTTTTTTTTTCCCATCTTAATTTAATCATAGACCCAAGGATCATCACTATTAGTTGGTTTAATTTCACCCCATGTATTTGTTAGCATTTTAGTCTTTCTCTTGAAATGAATTTCTAGTTTTAATCTACTGTGATATGAGGAAAAACAGAATATAGTTTTAATTTTTTCTGAGTTTTCTGAAACTGGTTGTATGGCCTAACATGATCCATCCTGTAGAATATCCTATGTGCTGATGAGGAAAATGTATATTCTGCTGTGTTGTGAGCAAATTGTTCTGTAAATGTCTGTTAGGTCCATTTGTTTTAGAGTCCTTTGTAGCTTCAGTGCTTCTTTGTTGATTTTATGCCTCAATGGTCTGTTTAATTATGTCAGTGGAGTGTTGATGTCCCTTGCTATTATGATGCTTCTAGTTATTTGCTTATATATGGTAGAATTTGATCTATGAATCCAGAAACTCTTGTTTTAGGTGCATGTACACAAACACTTATATATTTTTGCTGAATTACTCCTTTCATAATAATACAATGATCATCTTTGCATTTTTAAATAATTGTTGAATGAAAGTCCATTTTATCTGAGAGAAGAATAGCTAATAGTGCTCCTTTTTTTTTGCACTCATGGAACATTTTTAATACTCCTTTACCTTGAGTCTGTGAGAGTCCTTGCAAGTTTGATGGGTTTTCTGGGCACGACATTTCTCTGGGTTGTGCTTTTTATCCATTTAGCTAATCTATATATTTTAAGTGTAGGATTAATACCATTTACATATAATGTTAGTATTGGTATGTGAGATGCTGTTCTCTTCATCATGTTGAACATTTCTTAGCTGTTTTGTTTTCTTCCTTAGGTTTCTGTTCAATAAAAATCGTGAGCTTATTTTTTGGTTATTTTTCAAAGGTGGTTTTCTGTTGTTCTCTTCCTAGTATAGAGTACTTTTAGTCATTTATTGCAGGACAGATCTAGTGGTGACAAATTCCTATATTGTTTGCTTATCTGAGAAAGACTTTATTTCTCTTTCTTTTATGAAACTAAATTTTGAATTATACAAAATTCTTGGCTGCCAGTTGTCCAAATTAAGGGGACCTAATATGGGATGCATAACCCTTTTGACTTGCAAGTTTCTGCTGAGAATTCTGCCATAGTATGATGCATTTATTTTGTATGTTACTTGCTGCTTTCTTCTTGAAGCTTGTACAATTTTCTAATTAATTTTGACTTTTTCCAGACTGATGACTATGCCTTGGTGATGTTCTATTTGCTATGAAACTTCAAGGTGCTCAATTATCATCTTGTATATGGATATTTAAATCTCTAGCAATACCAAGAAAGTATTCTTCAATTATTCTTTAAATAGATTTTTCATGCTTTCTGATTTTTCTTCTTCTCCTTCAGATATATCTATGTTTCTAATATTTGTGTACTTTAAATGCTTTATATATCTTGAAATGGTGGTTGATTATTATAGATGCCTTTTTCCTACATTTTTGACTGACTGGGTTAATGCAAAAACATTGCCTTTAAGCTCATAGATTCTTTCTTTGTGCTTTATGTTTTCTTTGTTAAACCTTTATTTTGTTTTGAAATTCTCTATATTACTCTTTAATTACCTTAAATTCTATTTTATTTTTTTAATGCTATCTATCTCTTTAATGTATTTTTTTCATTTATGTCTTAGTTTTTGTGCTGTTTTTCAACTTTTACTTTAATCTCATTGATCTTATTTATCATCCATATTCTGAAGTCTATTTATAACTATTGTGACTTTTTTAGAGATGTCAAAAGAGTTTGCCTTTGCATGTTTGTAGAGTTCTTGTGCTCTTTTCTTCTCATCTGAAATATTTTTTCCCAGCTCAAGACAGATAGGTTCACAATGTATCTATTCTCCTCTTCTTGGAATTCCCTTACTCTAATAGATAGAAGTAACTCCCTTACTTGGAACTCCCAGTAAAGTGAATAAGAGGCCCCTGAATGGTGCACTTGGGTCCTACTACAAGAGTTTTACCTGGCAGAAGTAGGAAAGATGTAATGTAAGACTTTGACATCGCTGCTCTCCTGCACTTCACATCTTATTGTTGTTCTGTGGTTATCGCAGGTGATTGGCAAGCTGTGTAGTGAGTGTCACCCTTCCTAGATCTGTCAGCAGTGGTGATTCTTAGAATGCATCAACCCAAGCACTTCTCTGCTCGGGTCTACAGTCAGTGGTGTTTTTTATCGCACTTCAATCTGAGCATTGCCTCCACAGTTATGCAGTTGGTGGTAATTGCTGCTTGAGTGCCACTCCACCAAGGATTGTCAGAAGATGTAAGAATCAGCCTGTAGCAGATCATGCATTTGCCCTGACAAATCCCTCATCAGCAGTGGTAACATACAAACCTGCCCATGGGACATAAAAGAGTGCCACATCTTTACACCCTGCCAGCTTGGCAGAGGTAATTGGGAGGCAATATCAATGGATCCAAACCCTGATTAGGTGAAGTTCTCTGGAATATCTGGGATCTCAAAATTGCAGCAGCCACAGCACTCAGACTTTGCAAGCCATTGGGTCTCCTCCTTGCCTTTGCCTTCACTCTGGAGGAAGGACACTACACAATCTCTAATCAGCTATCTATGTCAGTCCAGAATCCTGCTGTGGTGTAAGGTACCCCCCACAGATAAGATTATAATATGTGAGGGGAGTGTGGAGAGTCAGCTTCTCTTCACTTTTCTTACCCATGTGTGGTTCCTTTCCCCTTCCCAGTGTCCATCCAATCCCACAGAGTAGATTGTGGTTGCTTCTCTTCCTTCTCCTTCACATTGGGAGCATACTGTTACCTTTATTTATTTTTTATTTTTATATTTTGCAGTTTTTGGCTGAGACCAGATTTGAATCTGCCATCTCCAGTATATGGGGCTGGTGCCCTACTCCTTCCAGCCACAGGCGCCACTCACAGTTACCTCTTTTTAATTTTCAATGTTCTCCCTTAGATTACAATCTGAAGATAAATATTCAATTGCCATTTTCAATCATCTCCACAAGATTGAAATGTGCAGGGTGCTTCCAGGTTCTCATTTTGACCCCTCCTTAACATCTCAAGATTGCTTTCTTAATTTTTTAAGAAATCATTTGTTGTTAGCATATAGAAATGTCACTGATTATAATACATTGATTTTGCGTCCTTCAACTTTGCAGAATTCTTACATCAGTCTTTCTTTCTTTCTTTCTTTCTTTCTTTCTTTCTTTCTTTTTTCTTTTTTTTTTTTTTTTTTTTTTTTTTGAAGTTGTCTTTAGGTTTTCTGTGGACCAAACCTAGCTTGGATATTGACAGGGGGAATGATGCTAGGGTAGAAATTCATGAGACTCTACATAAGCTTAATAAATAGAGACTGAGAGGGCTGGAGAAAGACATACATTGACTTCCATGCCACAACAGCAGATTGAATCAATGTAGTGACTCTAACTTCTCAGAAACCTTTTATTTATCTCTAACACAAAGCATATATGCAAAATGTAAATATTCCAAAAGATAGGGTTTAAAGAATCCCAAGTCTTTAGTAAAATTGGATAGAAGGAAAGGCTAGGTAAATGGAAACATAGAGAACATCAGGTAGGGGGTCATTAAAAAATGGCCAATAATGTATATAGAAAGGCTGAGGGGAAAGCCAGTTTCATTCCCCAGAGCAAGCAAGCTAGGTTCTGTAATCTAACTCTAATCAGGAGTTCAAAGGATTTAGCCCCTTTAAGAGCTCAGCCCCTTCCCACCTGCTGACTTGGTGCCAAAAGTCTCCGTGACTTTGCCTTGTTTCAGGTACCTCTGGGCTTCTTTCATCTTTGATGGTCTTGATGATCCACCAGGATGTTGTGTCTGCAGGCTTTCCACTGAATTGAGGCAGGCTTCCTTTCTGAGAGATCAACCTATCAACCTTCCACATTTTTCTAAATATAAGATTATATTGTCTGTGAACAAGGCTAATCTGATTTGGCTCTTTTGGCATAGATGACTTTTAATTTTTTTCACCTGCTTAATTTCTCTGGCTAGCACCTTTAGTATTATATTGAAGGAAAGTAGCAAAACTCAGAGTTTTTGTCTTGTTTTAGGTCTTAGAGGAAAGCCTCAGATTTTTTTCCCCATGCAGTATGATATTAGCTGTGAGTTTGTTTCATAGCAACTTTACTCTTTGAGGTACATTTCTTTAATAGTCAGTTTGTTTATGATTTTATCATAAAGGATGTTGAAATTTATTAAATACTTTTTCTACATTCATTGAAATTATTGTATAATTTTTATCATGCTTATGTTAATTTGATTATTACCTATTGATTTGCATATGTCCATCTATATTGTAAACTACTGACAAATCCCTTTTGATCACAGTAAATGGTGCTTTAAATCTGTTATTGGACTATTTTTGCTAAAATTTCGTGGAGAAATTTTCCATCTAAGTTTATCTGACATATTGATTTGCAGTTTTATTTTGTGTTGTCATATTGTCTGGTTTTAATATCAGGTAATACTGGTCTTGAAGAATGAGTCTGAAAGCACCCTTTCCTGGGTTATTTTGTTAAAGCATTTGAGTAGAATTGGTATTAGTTTTTCTTTATTTTTTTATCAAAGTTTGGTCGAATTATATTTATTAGTATAACCTAGACTTTTCGTGGATCAGAAAATTTTTGTTACTGCTTTGGTCTCATTACTTGTTATGGCTTTTAAAATATGTTTTCTATTTATTCATCCTTCAATTTTAGTAGGTTTATATATTTCTCCTATATTTTACAATTTGTTAGTATATTGTTATTCATAACAGTCCGTAATCATTCTTTGAATTTCTATGATATTTTGTTTCCTTTTAAATTTCTGATTTTCTTTATTTGATTTTTCCTCTGTTTTCTTATTCTAGTCAAAGATAGTTGATTTTTTAAAGTTTCCCTTAAAGCAACTTTTTGTTTCATTGATATTTTTAGTTTCCTTTTATTTCAAATTTTATTTATTTCTTTTCTAATCTTTTTCACATTTTTAGTTTTTATTTATTTTGTGCTATTTTTTTTTTCTAGCCCCTGGAAATGCAGCATTAGGTTATTTGTTTGGAGTCTTTTTACCACTTTAAAGTATGCGTTTATTTCTATAAAGTTTCCTCTAAGTACTGATTATCTGTAGCTCCTATATTTCGTTTTGTATGAAATTCTTACATCTTTCTTATCTTTTGTAATGATAAATTTATTAACAGATATCCACAAATTAGAGAAATGAAAGAAATAACAAAAACTGCACAAGGTAATTATAATGTCTTGTACTCTTGTTTTTGCCTAAATGTAGTTAAGGATTTAGCTATTTACAGTCACATAAGTCCCATATAAAATGGACTCCATGAAGCCATTAAGTGTTAAGTTACATCAGCAAAGTTTCACACAATTTTGACATAATATTTGGCAACAAAACTAATAAAATAATTACTAAGCAGATATGTATGGTATATATTTATATATATATGCAAATTAATGAATTATAAATTATTGTGTAGCAGCCTTAAAGAAAGATGGAGACTTTACCTCTTTCATGTTTACATGAATGGAGCTGGAGCACATTCTTCTTAGTGAAGTATCTCAAGAATGGAAGAAAAAGTATCCAATGTACTCAGCCCTACTATGAAACTAATTTATGGCTTTCACATGAAAGCTGTAACCCAGTTATAACCCAAGAATAGGGGGAAGGGGGAAAGGGAGGGGGGGAGGGTGGAGGAGGGCACAAGGAGGGTGATTGATGGGATTACACCTGCGGTGCATCTTACAAGGGCATATGTGAAACTTAGTAAATGTAGACTGTAAATATCTTAACACAGTAACTAAGAAAATGCCAGGAAGGCTATGTTAACCAGTGTGATAGAAATGTATCAAACGGTCTATAAAACCAGTGTATGGTGCCCCATGATCGCATTAATGTACACAGCTATGATTTAATAAAAAAAATGTTGAAAAACACTGTGATAAGTTAAATTTTTCCAAAGTATGAAGTTAATGCAATTAAGGAAAAAGAGTTTTATTTTGACAAGTGCTGCTTAAATAATTAGATATTTCCAAAAAAAAATAATCTTTAATTCCTACCTCACTCTATGAGTAAGAATTATTTTGAGCTGGATCATAGACCTACTGGAAAATCTATTATAATAAAGCTTCCACTATAAATTGTAGTGATTATCTTCATGATCTCGGAACAGGCAGAGATTTTGTAAGTGGGTGGTTTGAGAGTCCCTAGCCCAGCCTCAGCTGCAGCACCAGAGTGGCCCGGGTAGAATAGTGCAACTGTGCTAGAAAAGTGTTCAGAGTTTCTCATGAAATTAAACATAAACGTGCCCTATGATCCAGCATTCTACTATTAGATATTACTCAAAAGAAATGAATATAAATGTTTACACAAAGACTTATACAATAATATTGATAGCAGATTTAATAATAAAAGCTAATTCTAGAAGCAACACAAATACCTATCAAGAAGTGAATGGATAAACTGTGACACATTCAAAAAATGGAATACCACTTAGAAAAATGAACTTGATAATTCTACAAAAATGAATCTCAAAAATATCATATTTAATGAAAGAATCCAGGCACAAAAGAATGCATAATATTTAATTCTATTTATGTGAAAACTTGAAATAGGCATAACTAATCTATGGTATTTGAAGAATGGTAGTTACCCCCTGAAGGTCGTAAACTGCCTAGATCAGGACACAGGGCAAGTTTATGGAAGAAAATTATCTCAACTTTTTCTGGAGTTGTAGTTGCACAAGTTTATATGATCATCAAAACTCATCAATCTAGATATTTTACAACCTAGGCATTATATTTTGCCTCAAAATTGATAACTTGTTACATACAGGTAAGTTTGAGAAAAGCCACATGATGCCAGAAATCCAGAGGAGATTTAAGAGTAGAGAACCATGGTCAAGGTCAAACATTTATGTCAGAGCAAAGGGCACAAGGAAAAGGAAAAGACAATGAACACAATAGCACTTTGATATAGGATCAGTAAAAGTACACACCTACTACAAAAAACCCCCAAAACAATAGTAAAATCTTGCCATTAAATACAATAAATAAAAATTGGGAGAAACAAAGTAAAGGATAGATGAATAGGATCTAGGAGACTAAGACATATATATCATCTATCTATCTATCTATCTATCCACCTATCGAGAGAACATGTTGGCATTATATATCCATTTTATATGCACATTATAAAAGAAAAGGTAAAAGAAAATAACTCTCCAGATATATATATCATTATATTATGTAAAATGTAATTTTATATATTAGGATAGATATATAGAGAGAGAGAAAGAGAGGAAAAGGGTCATTTTCTTTTCTCTTATTTTTTTGGTGTGATGACTCCTCAAATGTACATTTTAGTGTTCGTACTTGTTTTAAGAAATTTTTTTGTTTGTTTGTTTTTCCTGCTAGTTCCTCGCCACAATAAGTCATTGTGTAGTCATTTATGCTAGAATGAATATGTTAATTCTTTTGTTTGCATCATTTATGACACTTTTTCCCAGAAAGAGAAAAACATCTTTACATTTGATTAAACACGTTGGATGACTTAAAAACAATCTTTAAGAGCATGCATCATGGTATTTTTTCTAGCAGTTCTGCTGATCCTCACCTCTTACATGTAAAAAGAACAAAAAAACTACAGAAGCTGGAAAGGAGGGTAGATTTGTGATTTTGCAGTAATGTGTTTTGAATCAATTGATAGGTATACAAAAAAACCACCATCTAAAATGAAAGACTTTTCTACATTAAAACTGCATTTGTTGTTTCGGTTTCTTGTTCTTTTGATCACCTAGACTTCCCTTGCCTGTCACTGCACGACTGTAATGACTCAACATGAGCCAACAAAACCCTTCCTGACATTTACACATCAAGATGGGGAAGGCCATACCAGTCAGCCATCCCCCGCAAAAAATACAGACTATTCATAAGCCAGAATACTCTATTGAGGCTTATGGACCTATTAAAGAATTTCCGGCAACATCAGGGAGCAAACATCAGAGAGTATCCATGTGATACTGGCAAACCTGAGGTGCCTGGAGACGGCTAGGACAAAAAAGAAAGGGCTAAGCTGTTGCTATCAGATACAAGGCAGTAAGCCCTCTGGTCCCCACAGTCCTGCTCCACAGAGAACAATGGCATCTTTGGCCATTGAGGTTACAAATATCCATTTCTTCCAGAAAACTCTAGAGAAAGAGACAGAGCTACACACCCCTGCAGATACTGGTGAACTACTTCAAGAAAGGAACCATCACCGCACATATCCACAGCCACCCGAGGAGTCCCCACACTCCAGAGCTGAACTCTGTGGGTATACCTGGGTGGGGAAGGGAAGGAACCAGAGCAGAAGAGATGGGGATTGGGTCAGGAGGTCTGACTCTGCTGATGGCTGAGCCAGCCCCCAAACACAAAACCAGCTTTATTTTATAGTATCTTGGCAGGGTTGTTTATAGGGAAGTAACATAGACAAAAGACATATTTTTGGTCTTACAATAAGATTGGAAAATGTAAATAACTTTAACAAGACTAATTATCCTGTTAATGGTTTCTACTCAACTTCGTTTACTTTAACAAGTAAAAAGGGAAAGATCACAAGGATTTCTGCATAGTTCCTAAAAATTAACTAGACAAAGAAAGAGCTACTGACTTCTGGCAGGGGGAGCATGAAGAAAGGAACATGGTTGTTTTGGGAAAGAAGTAGTTGGGGAGTCATTCTCTGAATGCTGCCCGGGCTGTGGGGGCCCTGTCACCTCACAGCCTGCCCTCCACATACTGGGCCTGCCCGTGACTCAAACACTGGAGCAATAATTCTGGCAAGCTAGTTCACACTGTGCACGACTGCACCCTAGTCACCAGCTCAGCTGCCATGTACAGCAAGACCCCATTCTGACCAAGAGCCACTCAGCCTGCACAAGCCTGTGTACACATCACCAGGCTCACTTTGTAGTCTTCAGTAGACTGAAGTGTTCATTCTTCTCACATTGTTACCAAGAAGACTGGTTTGAGTGTTTGCATCTCAGGCACCAGTGCCATTACTTCCTGGATCCAGAGCCATAGTCCTTCAACATGTTATTGCTTCAGCCTTTATCTGGTCAAGTCTGTGACCAGTCCATGGGAACCACTCATCAGATATCAATTCCATTGTTACCTCTAGCAGGCCTGAAAGTCAGACCCAGTGCCAAGAGGAATCTTCTCAGCTCTAGTTCCACAGTGGGAGAAAAAGTGATCAGAAGGACCTTAGCCTTAGGAGCCATCATCACCAAGAACTCAACAGGCCTTGCTGCCACTGCAGATATCCACTACATTGCTGCTATGGATGCCTGAAATCTTTGTTAGCACTGACCTCAGATGACAGAGCTATATAGAAACTATGCAGCTGTGCCCTTATTGGGGCCAGAACCTCTGCTCCATGCCCAGAAAGCACCCTCATATGCCCCCAACAGAGGGGGGGGGGATTTTACATAGAGAAATTAGCCTGTAAAGTCTAGAAGAGGTGACTACAGCACAAAATGTGCAGACATCAACATAAAATAACAAGAAACTTTAAAAAACAAGGAGCTATAACACCATGGAGAGAAACATAATTTTCCAGTAGTTATCCCTAAGGAAAGGGAGGCATATAAACTGCCTAAACAATAAACCAAAACAATAAATGATTGTTTTAAAGAAGCTCAGTGCAGGGCCAGGTGCAGTGTGGTTCATGCCTATAATCCTAGCATTGTAGGAGGCCAAGACTGGTGGATAACCTGAGCTTAGAAGCTTGAGACCAGACTGAGCAAAAGTGAAACCCTGTCTCTAAGAAATAGCCAGGTGTTACAGCAGGCACCTGTAGTCCCAGCTATTTGGGAGGCTGAGACAAGAGGATCGCTGTGCCCAAGAGGTTGCGGTTGCTGTGAACTATCACATCATGGCACTCTACTGAAGACTACAAAGTGAGCCTCTGTCTCAAAAATAAATAAAAATTAGCCATGCGTTGGTGGTGGGCACCTGTAGTCCCAGCTGCTTGGGAGCCTGAGGCAAGAGAATCACGTAAGCCCAAGAGCTGGAGGTTGCTGTGAGTCCTGTGACGTCATGGAACTCTACTGAGGGCAGTAAAGTAAGACTCTATCTCCACAAAAAAAAAAAAAAAAAAGAAAAAGAAAAAGAAAAAGAAAGAAAGAAAGAAAAGAAAAAGAAAAAAGAAAAAAAATGCTAAAGGAAAAACAAAAGGAAAAAACACATTTGTTAACTAAGAGTACTTTACTGAGGAAATCTGCCCTTCAGAAATGAAACAGGGATAAAGACTTTCTTAGTCAAACAAAAGGTGAGGCACTCAACACCTTTAGATCAGTTTTATAACAAATTCTAAAAGGAGTCCTTCAAGTTGAAAGTAAAGAATACTAATCAGTAACATGAAAACATAGGAAAGTGCAAAACTCACTGGTAAAAGTAAGCACAACTGACCCTTGAACAAGATAGGTTTGAACTGCATTGGTCCAGATACATACACTTTTTTCAATAAATAGAGAAATTTTTGAAGATTTGCAACAATTTGAAACACTTGCAGATAAAGCATGTAGCTTAGAAATATTTTTTAAAAATAAGAAAAAGTTAGAAATGTCATGAATACATAAATATATAGAGAGACACTAATCTATTTGTGTGTTAATTAACAGTTTATGTTTATTGGTAAGAAAGGAGGCAACAGCAGTTAGGCATTTGGAGAGTCAAAAGTTACACACAGATTTCAGCTGTGTAGGGTGTGGGCAGCCCTAATCCCTGCATTATTCAAGGGTTCATTGTACACAGTCAAATTAAGAATGCTTTGACATTGTAATGGTGGTAAGGAAATCAGTTGTATTTTTGTCAAAAGACAAAAGTGTTAAAGTATTAAAAATAACACTAGCTATAATAATCTAAGGAGTATAAAATATACAGAGATATTATTTTGTGACTTCAAAAACATAAATTGTGGAGAGATGGAATAAAAATGTGGAGTTTTTCTTTTTGCAATCAAAGTTAAGTTCTTATCTGCTTAAATAACCTATGATCACTATGAGATGTGTCATGGTCACCACAAAGTAAAAATCTATTGTATTTGTACCAAAGATAAAATGTAAGCAATCAAAGGATACCAGTAGAGAAAATCATCTAATTACAAAGAATGACAGCAAGCATGGAAGTGAAGTAGAGGGAAACTTCCAAACACATTTTATTAGTCCAGCATTACCTGGATACCAATGCCAGTAAAAAACCTCTACGAAAATAAATAACTAAATAAAATCACAGTCCAATGTCTTGATAAATATAGATGCAAAAATTCTCAACAAAATATTAGCAAATCAAAATCAATAGCACATTATAAGGATCAGTCATCTCAATCAAGTGAAATTTATCCCTGGGGTGCAAGGATGGTTCAGCATATGATAATCAGTAAATATGAAAGCCTAGATTAACAGAATGAAGAACAAAACCATTTGATTACCTCAGTAGGTAAAAGGTTTTCAACAAAATTCAACTTTCTTTCATGATAAAAACTCTCAAAAAGCTAGGTATAGATTAGAAGGAATGTACTTAACACAACAAAAGCCAAATACCAGCCCGTATCTAACATTATAATCAACAGTGGAAAGATGAAAGCTCTTCCTCTAAGACCAGGAACAAGACAAGATACCCATTCTCATCACTTCTCCTGAAAGTGGAAGTTCTTTTTAGAGAAATTAGGTAAGAGAAAGAAACAAAAAGTCATCTAAATCAGGAAAAAGGACTATAAATTTTCTGTTTTCAAAATATAATCTTGTATATAAAAAACCCTAAACATGCCACCAAAAACAGTTAGAACTAATTAAGTTCAGTAAAGTTGCATGTTACAAAATCACATACAATGATCAGTAGCATTTCTATATACAAACATCAAACTATTTGAAAAAGAAATAAAGAGAAATTTCATTTATAATAGTTACTTAAAAATAACACTTAAGAATAAATTTAGCCAAAGAAATGAAAGATCTAGACACTGAAAACTATAAAACATTGATGAAAGAAACTGAAGAAGGTACAAATAAATGAAAATATATGTTGTGTTTATGGATTAGAAGAGTTAATAGTGTTAAAATGTCTAATATACGGGGTTCCTCCAGTTAGGGCTGGACAGAGACCCCCATTTTCTAGGCCTGTATAAGTTCAGCAATCAGTCTCATCACAGGTCCCATCTTTAGGCACAAATAGGCCCTTTCAGGATGCACCCTCTGGGCTCCTGCAAGGTCATGAAAAAGCATCCTGAGGGGTTCTGGGCAGTTCCTCCTGGAGTAGACAGCACACACCCTGCTTTGGTCAAAATTCATCTCTCTATTCTTTATAAGTGAACCCCACTTTTATTACTACTACCCAATATAGATACAATTATTGTTAAAGGGAGGGACACCACGTGGTGTGGGAAAGTCACCTGAAGAGCAGGTCCCTCCTGCTCCGTACTGTTGATACTGTTTTGGTGAATTCACTATAATTCAGTCACTGTTTCACTATGTTTAGTTTCAGAAACTTATATGTTTGGGTTTACTAAATTGATCCTATACAAATAACTTCAAATCTACATTTACATTAATCTTACTATGGTCCCCCGAGGTTGTATAGAAGATACCTTCTATTAGTGGATCTTTTTGTACCAAAAAGGCTGTAAAGCTAAGATCTCTTGCTGCTGCTATTAATAATAGTAACAGTAGTAATAATAACACTGCTATGATCCCTAGTCTTTATCTAGCAGTTTTGGGGCACCAGGCACTATTCTAAGCATTCAACATGTAATTCTCACAACAACATCATATAGTAGTGTCTAATAATTTCTCCATTTTACAAAGACTGAGGCACAGAGAGGTGCAATAGTGTACAGGTGGAATTTAAACCCAGAAAGTTTGGCTTTCAGCTTCAAAGACTTAATCATTGTGTACAAATACCTCTTGATTGTATATTCTACCCCATGGATTAGGGTCAGAAATAAGGGAAGGATGGAGACAGAGCACGTAAGGAATCCATGGCGCTGATACAGATGACAGCAAATGCAGTCGGCATTCCATATTGGATGGTCCTCGGTGAGGGCAGTGGTGGTGTCTCCTGTGGAGACAATGTTACTCCCTGCCCGAGAGTGGCCCCTAGAAGCTCACCGCAATCTGCTTTTCTAGCTCTCTCACTGACTTGAACGAAGCTAGGGACGTGTCTGTTTTTTCCTGATTTCTAACTGACACCACGAATTGGGGAACAACAATTGAAAATGGCAGCAACATCAAGAAATAAAGTAGGTGTCTTACCCCAGAAAATTCCAGGGACTGCTATCAACGATGGGATTAATGGTGTTGCTTTCCTACCAAAATCTATTTTCACAAATGACCTCAAAGTAGCCACCTTTACCTGTAAAAGGGGGTTAAAGAACAGAAAAAAAGCAGGAAAACTGTGTAAAACAATGATTTTCAGTATATTGAATATCAGGCAATGAAGAAACATAATCCCCGAAAAAGAGTTTACTGTTTTGAATAAGTTTCCAGCCTGTTGCCTAGGGAAAAGGAACCCTGTCAAAGCCTGATAGAGCCCGTTAGTTGAGGAGATGGAGTTGGGAGTCTGGGGAGACACAGGCTTCTAGTGTTACCAGGACAGACTACCGGAGGAGACAGGACTGTGCGAATAGAAAACCCCAGAGACCTTCACAGGCTTACCCTTGAGTGCTCAGCTGAAGACTAACCAGAGCAGGAAGGAGGCAAGTGACAAAGTGAGGAAAGAACCACCATAAGGTTAAAGGTAACAGTGCCCAACACAGGGACTGTTAAACAATTTAAATACAATTGTGCATTTAAATTTAAACCATTTTATGCAATTTAAACAATAAATTGTTTAAACAATTTAAATGTAATTGTTTAAACACAAGCACTGGGAACAGTGCTTGTTTCAGGTCCATCTAGAGCACCTCATACTCTCTAGAACACTGCATAGAGTACATGGAAGCATTTTGCCTCAGTAATAGAGAATAATTAAAGTGGACTTAGTACAGTTTAGTCATGCCTAAGAAGTCCTAAAAGCAAAGCCCAAAAGGATCAAGCTTTTCCAAATAATTGCATCCCAGAAAAAGAAGCGATCAAAAATATTTTAAGTAAAACAAAATTATCAGAACCCAATATGATAAATTTCAGTGGATGGCATCCAATAAGAAATTATCAGTTATGCAAAATAGCTGGAAAATACAACTCATAATAAGGAGAAAATTAATCAAAGCCATATCATATCTTGCACAGATACTATAATTAGTAGATGAGGATATTTAAACAGTGATTATGTTGTATTTCATATATTCAAAAACCTGTTGGAAATATACAATATTTTCAGAAAAAACACAGAAGAGATAAAAGAAATTTAAATTGAATTTATAAAGATGAAAACCATGGCACCTGAAGTTAAAAATACACTGCATAACATTAATGGCAGATTAGACACTGCAGAAAAAAAGTTAAGTGAACTTGAGGGTAAAGTCATGTAAACTATTCAAAAGAAAACAAAAAAAGGTAAAAACATTTTAGAAATTAAGGGAGCATGAGTGAATTGTAGGACAACTTCAACCCAGTTATTAAATGGGTAAATGGATTTAATTACTATTAACCATTCAATAACTGGGTGGAAGGAGGGGTCATAGAACAAAATTTTTTAATGATTATTTTTGTTCCTAAATTTAATGAAACTAAAAATCCATGGATACAAGAAGTCCAATCAATGCCAATACAAGAAAATATATATATATATATATATATATATATATATATATATATATATATAAAAGTACATCATACCAAAAATGGTAAGAGAAAATTTTAGAAGTAGCCAGAGGAAAAAAGACATTATATATAAGAGGAACAAAGTTAAACAAGACAGCAGCAGATTTCTTGTAAACAATACAAGCAAGAAAAGGAGAGGAACATTTTTAAAGAACTGAAAGAAAGAAACTATAGAATCTATGGCCAGTGAAAATATCTTTCAAAAATTAAGTAGAAATGATATCTTTTCCAGATGAACAGAAACTGAAGGTATCACCAGCAGACACAGACTACAAGAAATATTAAGGGTAGTCTTCAGTTAAAAAAGAAAATGATTAAAGATGATGAGCATTTCTTCATATGTCTGAAGGCCACGCACCTGTCTTCTTCGGAGAAGTTTCTCTTCATATCCCTTACCCAGCCTGCGATGAGATCCCTTGTTCTTTTCTTGCTAAAGTGTTTGAGTTCTCTGTGGATTCTGGTTATTAAACCTTTGTCAGAGGTATAACCTGTAAATATCTTCTTCCAATCTGTGGGTTGTTTGCTTGCTTTACTTACGGTGTTCTTGGCTGTGCCGAAACTTTTTAGTTTGATCAAGTCCCAGTAGTGTATTTTTGAAGATGCTTCAATTGCCTGACGGTTCCTCCTCATAAAATACTCGCCCAGACTGATTTCTTCCAGGGTTTTCCCTGCACACTCCTCTAGTAATTTTATAGTTTCATGTAATAAGTTTAAATCTTTTATCCAGTGAAAGTCTATCTTGGTTAATGGTGAAAGTTGTGGGTCCAGTTTTAGTCTTCTGCAGGTTGCCAGCCAGTTCACCCAGCACCATTTGTTATATAGGGAATCTTTTCCCCCACTTAATTTTTTTTTTTTTTTTTTTTTTTTTTTTTTCCTAACTGAATGTTTTTAATTGGCTTGTCAAAGATGAAATAACGATAAGTAGCTGGGTTCATCCTTTGGTTCTCTATTCTGTTCCAGACATCTACTTCTCTGTTTTTGTGCCAATACCATGCTGTTTTAATCACTATTGATTTGTAGTATAGTCTGAGGTCTGGTAGCATGATTCCTTCTTATTTATTTTTATTTTTGAGAAGTGTCTTGGCTATTCGGGTTTTTTTCTGATTCCATATAAAACGAAGTATTGTTTTTTCAAGTTCTTTAAAGTATGACAATGTAGCTTTAATAGGGATTGCGTTGAAATTATACATTGCTTTGGGTAGTATGAACATTTTGACAATGTTGATTCTTCCCAGCCATGAGCATGGTACATTTTTCCATTTGTTAACATTTTCACCTATTTCTTTTCTTAGAGTTTCATAGTTCTCTTTATAGAGATCTTTCACTTCCTTTGTTAGATATATTCCCAAATACTTCATCTCCTTTGGCTCTACTGTGAATGGGATAGAGTCCTTAACTGTTTTTTCTATATGACTGTTATTGGTATATATAAAGGCTACCGACTTATGAGTGTTGATTTTGTAACCTGAGATGGTGCTGTAATCCTTGATCACTTCTAAGAGTTTTATAGTGGAATCCCTAGTGTTTTCCAGGTATACAATCATATCATCTGTGAAGAGCGAAAGTTTGATGTCTTCTGACCCTATATGGATACTCTTGATCGCCTTTTCTTCCCTAATTGCGGTGGCTAAAACTTTCATTACAGTGTTTAAAAGGAGTGGGGACAGTGGTCAGCCTTCTCTGGTTCCTGATCTGAGAGGAAATGATTTCAATTTAACTCCATTCAATATGATATTGGCTGTGGGTTTGCTGTAGATGGCCTCTATCAGTTTAAGAAATGTCCTTTCTATAGCAATTTGCTTAAGTGTTCTGCTCATGAAGGGATGCTGGATATTATCAAAAGCTTTTTCTGCATCGATTGAGAGAATCATATGGTCTTTGTTTTTTAATTTGTTTCTGTGCTGAATTACATTTATAGATTTACGTATATTGAACCAGCCTTGAGATCCTGGGA
>CAUYPK010036893.1:0-30031 GCA_963574355.1 Loris lydekkerianus | reverse complement strand
TTTTTGTGCATATATGCATAAGTATTGCCCAGAGGGCCCCTCAGCTGTCTGGGTCTCCAGGGTCCCCCCCCCCCCCCCCCCCCAGCTGAGGAGGCTTCGCAAGGCCGGCTGCTACAAAGCACCGAGCTTGGCTGCATAGATTTTAATGAGAGCGTCAGGCAGAGCTGTGCTGTTGCTCTCCGGGACTTGCAGATCATTACCAAACCAGCTGTAGGATGAGAACACAGCACATCGAAACCCTAGGAGGTCACTGAGCTAATGATCTAATCCTACCTTCTGCAGGCAGTGCCCCTCCCCACCTCCTCCTGCCCCCAGCTCTTTCCACAGTGGACTTTGCCCATTCCAGAAGACAGGGCAATACCACCCCCTTCAAGGTCAAAGCAGAATGATAGTGAGTGGCTCTGGCTCCCCCTTTTCCGGAAAGGAGGTGGATGGGGGCAATTTAGTCAAAGCCATTAGGCCCAAACCCTGGCCTGGCCAGGCCCCAGGACTCCTATTTGGAATAACCGCTGCCCTCTGCCTGCCTCTCCAGCCACTGCTGGTCTGTAGCCCGGGCACCTTCAACAGCCATTTTAGGATTCTGATGAAAGCACATATACTCCTACAGCTTCCAAAGTGCAAGGTGGGGGGCCTACATAGCCTGGTGTCTCAATATGGATCTAGGTGCCAAGCCCTGTCCCAAAGGTACCTTATCTGCAGAGAGGGAAGAGGGCATGCTTGGGAGCAGCTGCAGCAAGAAGACATTCTGGAACCTACAGTCCCCGCGTCCTTAGTTCCAGGAAAGAAGGCAGAGGGGAAGCATTCAGCAAGGGCACAGAGGCAGTACCCATGATTATACACATTCTGAAGCCGGAGGGGTTTACGAGGGCTTTGGCAATTACTACAACCATTTGCTGTGCTGAGTAGAGACAGATCCTGTTTCTCTTTGTTTCAGGGCTCTGAAAGCCAGAGAAGCCAGGAGAAGCAGATTTCAGCATAAGAGGCTACATAATAGTTAGGGCAGAAGAGAAGAAACCTCACTGTTGGCCAGAGCTGACCAGCTTTTTTCTGAATAGCACCTGTATATTAGCACTGGGAAAAAGGGGGGTGGGTGGGGAGGAACAGAAGGAACATCACTGTGTGCAGGGCAAGTGGAGTGGAAGAGCCTGGAGTCCCTTTGCCTTTCAGCCTGCTTCACGGCTGCCAGGCCCCCCAGGCAGATACCTGCATTGCTGCCAACCTGAGGGACTAAAGTTTCCACAGTTGGCAGAACCTAAGCTTAAATTGAGGAAATAAAAGGGGGAGGAGTTGCAGAGGAATTGAAAACAGCACCTGTTAAAGCTGCCCACCCCCTTCCTTCTATCACTACTTATGATCTCTCAGAAGAGCAGGTCCCAAGGCCATGTGGTTGACTGGTGATAGGAAAGGGGCAACAAAGAATTATGAGAGAGGCAGGAGGGTCTGAGAAGCACTGACAGGACTGGCACCGGCCCAAACCCTCCTACTGGGCCCCCACCTATAGTGCAGTCTAGAACAGCACAAAGTCAAGACAGCGCTGCCCAGACTCCAGAGGTGCCCATTCTTTGGTCCCAGAAAGCACAGGTGACTTGGAATCAGGACCTTGGGCTCTATCACTGTCAACATCCAAATATGTGACCTTGAGTAAGTCACTTCTCAGCTCTAGGTCTTGGCATCCTTAAGAGGGTAGGACCCAAGGAGTTCCACTGTCCTTCCAGTCCTGTGTTCCAAGTCTGTAAGCTTTGCTCCTAACAGCCAGCAGAGGCCCAGGGCCCTGTGTGTCAGGGGTTAATTTGGTCATGGATGTTAGAGGTTAAAATAGCTGTGCTGCTTGAAGGCACCTAGAGGTGAGGAAGGGGCATTTAAAGGATACTGAACACTATACTCACCATGGGGGGCTTGAGACGGAGGCACCGACTCAGCCTTCAGAAAGTCATCATTTCTGGGCAGAGGGGCAGAGACATTTTTTAGAGGCTTTTGGCCTCCTGGAATAAAGGGCATCCCAGGCATGGAGATCACTTAGCAAAAGGCAGTCCCATTTGACTTATCAGGGCCTCCAGCCTACTCTGCCTTCTCAATGCATAGGAAAGGGCCAGCTGTGTCCATGTCTCACTGCTTTAGGACCAGGAGATAGCTGACATTATTTGAAGTGGCTGAGGGCAAGGATCTTGGAAGAAGACCACAGCTGAATATAGCTCCTAGGGGAAGGCAACATCTCCAACTGAAACTCAACCAAAGGGATTTGCTTGAGGTTTTTCCTTCCTTTCACTACCCAACAGTCACTTGAAGGAAAGAAGGAATATCCCAGTTAACTGTGGAGCCCTGCAGGGCCTGACAATGGGGAGAGGAAATACATGTTGATTTGGAGGAAGCACTTGGATATATCTTTGGTTGCTTCAGGGAAGGATTTGGCCCCTTGAACTTTTTTTCCTGCCTTTTCTCCCCCCCCCCCCCCAATGGGACTACTGGGTTAGGCATCAAAGAAGGAAAAGAAAAAGGTAGGTGGTGGGCAGCAGGCAGAAAGAGTTAATCCGACCAGTCATCCTCATCAAACTCAGAGGAGTCATCTTCTGAGTCACTGTACTCAACAGCAATGCGACGTGACAAGATGGTGGCCACATCATTGCCCACGACATCCCGCTTCTCTTGCTCCTGCTGTTCCTCAACCCTGCGCAGCTGAAAGCCTGGTGGCAGAAGGAGAAAAGAATGAGGAAGACACATCCTCAATCTCAGAATCCATTCAGGACTAGGTAAGGGGGTGTGGCCACTGATGGATGCTACAGGTGTACATGAAAAGAAGCCTGCCATCCTCCCTGGTGTACATGCTCTCAGGCTGGTGAGGATGTACTCTGAGTGAGGAGCGGCCACCACACCCCATCTAGCAGCTCCTCAGTCTGCCCAATTCCGTCGATTATAATGGGGCTCAGCTGCCCTAGATTTTCTCCTCTAGACTAGAAGTTCCTTGAAGATTACAAACAACAAATCACTATAACCCTCTGGGATCAGACCTGGCCTGAGAGAGAATAAATGCTCCAAAAGAATGAGATTAGGGAGAGGGGGAGAAAAAGGAAAAGGGAGAAAGCAGAGGGAAGGAGATGTGAACAACAGAACACTGGAGAAGGTCAGGGGGTGGCTAAGTACAGCTGAACACAGACCCACTGGGACAGTAATTCTTGGTTTTTTTTTTTTTTTTTTGTTTTTTTTTTGAGGAACAAACCCTTTGAGAACCTGATGAAAAATAGGACTCTTTCTCCAAGAAAAGAAATGCATGCAAACATACCTAAAACGTACATTTCCAAGGAGTTCAAAGGTCCCAAGTTAAGAATCCTTTACTTTAAACCAAGGTGGAAGGAAATCTAAATCTCCATCTTTAAAATGAAACTTTTTTCAGGCTGCTCTGAGGCCTGAGGTCCCACTCTCTTACTACCCAATGAAACTCACTCCCTGGGAAGGGCACAGATCTCCCTTCAATCAGCCCAGCTTCAGAAAGATAATGGTCCCAGACCCACCACCGGGACTTACCTTGACGGATGGCTGAAAGCAGGTCACTACGGGCATCGCTCACAGCAGGCAAGGAGGACTTAGGCTTGGTGACATCAGAAAGTGGTGGTGGCATGGTAGGCTGGCCCTCCACACCACTGAAAGGGGGAGGAGGGGGCCCTGGGGGAGGAGGAGGAGGAGGAGGCGGAGGAGCCCCTCCTGTTGGTTGGGACAAGGGAGGTGGTGGCAGAGTCGGATAATCAGCTGCTGGTGGTGGGGGAGGAGGGGGAGGGGCAGCAAAATCAGGGTGAGGTGGGAAAGATGGGGGTGAAGGTGGTGGAGGGGTCCCTAGAGACCCAAATCCTACAGGTGGTGGTGGAGGTGGGACACCCATCATGGGAGGTGGAGGCGGTGGGGCAGGTGGTGGAGCAAACCCAGGTTTGGGGCCTGGTGGAGAGCCCAGAGGAGGTGCTGGTGGAGGGTGGCTTGGGCTGACTACACTGGATCTCTTGGGTCCAGCCAAGCCAGATCCTCTTTGGTTGTCTGCTGGGTAGCTAAAAAGCCAAAGATAGAAGACCCACCATCATTCTCAGGATGCAAATACTCATTTACAGTTAGGCTTATCTATAAGCCTAGGTCTGTCTTGGTTGACCATACCACTTTACTATGGCTCACACAAAGAAGAAAAACCTGGTATTATCAGAACAGCAATGAAACAGGCAGACTGAAGTAATGAGCTTTCTACCAGCAGTGAGCATAATCAGAAATTAAGGAAAACTACCTGGAAAGAAAAGGATTTACAATTCCTCTACCATGTAAGGGCTGGCTAAGACATCTCTTAGGTCTCCCTCTAAACCAGCGGTTCTCAACCTGTGGGTCACGACCCATAGGAACTGTATTAAAGAGCTGCAGCATTAGAACAGTTGAGAACCACTGCTAAACTTTCAGCTATCCAGGGGAAGGCACTCTCATGAACCCTCTTCTAAGAGGAATGGTCCAGGGACAGTTGTCAGTTTAATCCCGGAGCCAGGAAAAGAATGCAGGCAAGAAAGAACTGGAATAAAGATTCAAACCCCACCCACCCACTGGGCTTTGTTTCTCAGGCTATTAACATTCAACAGATCTGGTAAGGGCAGTAAACCCAAGCCAAACTGACCAGACCTGAGTGGGATACAGATTTAGGTGAACGCATCTTCAGTGCTCACAAGGGGAAAACATGGGAAAGAATGGATGTCAATCTGGGGGTCCACAGAGAAGGGAAGGAAATGTGCCATCAGACTCCTCACCCAGGATTGAGAGGATTAAGGCTACACCTCTCCTGGGATCAGATTTGCTTGGCTATAGCTGCAAGATCTCAGGTCATGAGTGAGGCTAAAGGGTTTCTTTGTCTACCCTTTGTATCTGTCTTGAACTAATAGCTATTCCTTAGAAAAGCATCCATCTTGGAATTTTCCAGACCTTCAAGCCTTAGCTGTATTTGACAGGGCAACCAGTGGGAAGTGAATGAGGAGGCAGAGGAGATTTGGGATTAGTGGTTTCAAGGGCCAAGAATGAGGGTAAAGGGAGGACAACATTGCTTTGGGTCTCCATTTGAGGGTCCTCTACATATTTAGCCTCTAATTAGACAGTGTCCAAGGACTACAGCACACCTATTAAAGCTCTCATTTGTCCGGCATCAGAAAGGACAAAAGTAACTGTGAGAAAACAGTGCAATCTGAACAATCCCCAGACTTTTTTTCAGCCATTACTGGATAACTCTTCCTCTGTACACATTTGCCAAGGACACTGACAAATATCAAAAGGGAAAGATTTGAAGTTTCACCTCCCTTTTCCCTTTGTTTCATTCTTTCTGGAAATTCTAGACAGCAGTGAAATGAACCAGAAGCAACAAGAGAAGAAGGTGACTATCTGCCAGGCTCCTAGATAACTGGTCAAGGTGTCTGCTAATTATATCACGATCAGCAGGTTCTTCTCCATTTCATGCTAAGTTAAAGCTAAGTAAAACAATAAGAGAGAAGCTGGTAACTTCTAAGTGTTCAGGTTTAGGCAGAATAGTGAGTAGTTGAGATACAGGTTCTGGAGTCCAAATGACCAATCATCACTCTGACTTTTACTGGCTTTGTGACTTTAGGTAACCTCACTGACCCCTCTGTGCCTCACAATTCCTTCATCAATAGCACTGAGATAGTACAGTACCTCTCTGAAGAGAACTCTTAGGGGTTAAGGAACACACGGTGTTTAGCATAATGCCTTGCAAACACTTGGTAAATATTAATTATTTCCATTATGTAGACAGATCTGCCTGAAGTTATTTTAGTGGTTCTGACCAAGATTTTGAGTTCCTAAATTGTTCCTGAGTGTATAATCACCAAAAGTGGATGGAAAAGGTCCCACCATTTACCTGAATTCTGCTGGTGGGGGAGGCAAGTTGTCCTCAGAGAAGGAGGGAGAAGGTGAAGAAGCAGAGTCTGATTGTGGTGGTGGCGGATAGCTGCTTGCATCTACATTTTCAATGGAGCCAATGCTGCCATTCTGGTACACCAACGTGGGTGGATACCTGACAATGAACCCAATGCCAAAAGCTATCATTTCAAGAGCCTTAGTGGTAATAACTTTTCTCGTTACAAAAAACCATAAAGAATACAAAACTATTAGGAAGAAATAAATTCACCAAATATTTTGTTGTACTGAAATTTTATTTTAGGATCAAATATTCTATTATCAAATATCTCCTAGATATTTCTGCTAAATTGTTCATAGTAATGGGATTCAGTCCAGATTATCAAAACCATGCTATTTCTTCCCAGTGTTTATCTTGTCAAATTCAGCAGTTCTTTTAAATACTCTCCCAAATGTTAAGTGCAGCTATACCTGAATCCCAAAGTCTGTCCTGTGGCAAAAGGTGAAGCCAACCCCACAGACCAGTGAGCTGCAAACACGTGACTGGCACACAGCCTGACTGTGAGGTCGGCAAGCGTCTGGAGTACTCAAAGGCCAAGGAGGCATTTGATTGCAAAATCAAGCCAAGGATGAATGTGGGCGGTTGTGTGGTAGTAAACGGGGCCTCTCTGCCAGTTCTCTTAGCAAACAAAATGAGCTGACAAAGTAGGGCGCTAGGGGTTGCCTCATGGAAACTTATCCCCAGAGCACTGGACCTTGGGTGAATTTGTCCTAGGTGAACAGTAACAAAACTTAAAACAAGCACAAATACACCAAGCATCAGCTAACAAAAATGTGGTCTGGTCTGCTACACCTCCCCCTTCTTTCTATCCTTGTTTGGTCCTGAAGAACTTATCTAAAACACAACCCAGGGAGAACAAAGCTAGAGAAACTAACTGAATCAAAAGATGCTCTTGTGTGGAAAATCCTCAAGGCCTGGAGCCCTGTAGGCTTGGCATACCTCTTTATAAGTTCACCAACAAGCATGTCCAGATAGACTAGCCATGCAGCCTAGCAAACCTCTTGGATAGCAGGAAAATGGGAGGCAAATCCCCATCTTCACCACACCCACTCCATAAAAAGGACACACATGATAGCTGGCACTGTGAACATGCAAGCTTCTGGCTGCCCCAGGTTAGAGTGCCATGGCATTAGCCTAGCTCACAGCAACCTCAAACTCCTAGGTTCAAGCAATCCTCCTGCCTCAGCGTCCTGAGTAGCTGAGCAGGCACTCCTATAGGTGTCTGTCACAACACTGGGCTAATTTTTCAATTTTTAGTAGAGATGGGGCCTGGCTCTTGCTCAGGCTGGTCTCAAACTCCTGAGCTCAAGGGATTCCCCCCAACCTGGCCTCCAAGAGTGCTAGGATTATAGATGTGAGCCACCACACTGGGCCAAGCTTCTAGCCTTACAGTCACTGAACCTATGACAAGTGCTTGTCTGAACAGATGGGACCATGGAACAAAATGCCCCCCTTTACTGGGAGGTGAAGGTAAGGAAGGTCAGGGCTGATTTCCCAGTAGATGGAAAGGTTCATTTTTACTTTCACTATCTCCATCATTTTTTAAAACAAATCTCTTAATCCACGAAGAAGTAGTGTCAGAAGTGTCAAGATTTTTAAAACTCAACATTTTCTTTCTTTCTTTTTTGCAGTTTTTGGCTGGGGCTGGGTTTGAACCCGCCACCTCCAGCATTTGGGGCCGGTGCCCTACTCCATTGAGCCACAGGTGCCACCCAAAAAGTCAAAATTTTCATGGTAGAGTTATTCCTAAAAGCAAGAACAACTCAACTCTTTTATCATTCCTAGACACCCGGCATGCACTGGCATGGTTCTCTGACAGCCAGGATACAGTGTATTTAGAGGAAAAACCAGGACGACATTCATGCCAAGCAGTCATGGTGATTTGGCTTTGAATGTCACATAGGTCAGACACTAGGATAAGAATCAAACCAAGCTTTAAAACCATTTTTTTCCCTTTAAACCTTCAGTGTGATTTGGTATTGGGAAATGGGGTCAGAATGACATCTCTTATTTCTCTAAAGAGATATATAGCCTCAATACTGGGCGAGCAATCTTTCCCACACTATCTCTGAGGTCTGCATTCAGTTCCTTGGCCTTCCTCTCTCCCAAGACTGACAAAGGCTGGCTGAAAAGTTGCTTTGTTGATGTGAACAACTTCCCTGCCCATCCGTCTCCACTTCTGTGGAATGCCCACCTCTTAGGCACAACCTTCAAATCAATGTTCCAGAGGCAAAGGGTTCCTAAGACCACTTTTTTTTTCCCTTTCTAGTCTTTCCTCTGAGGGCTTTAAGCATACAGGTGTCTGGCAGAGTGAGAGCACCAGGAGCCATGGGTTTTCTTTTCCAGCCTACTCTAGATACCTCATTTAAATTGCTGAGTTTCTTGATCTATTCAGCAAATTTTAATCACCAGATGGATACATAAACTTCTTTTTTGTTTTGTTTTGAGACAGAGTCTCATTTTGTCACCCCTGGAAGAGGACCATGACATCACAACTCACAGAAATCTCACACTCCTGGTCTCAAGCGACGATTATCTTGCCTCAGCCTCCCCAACAGCTGGGACTATAGGCGCCCACCACAACACCTGGCTACTTTTAGAGGCAGGGTCTCGCTCTAGCTCAGGTTGGTCTCAAACTCCTGAGCTCAGGATATTGACCCACCTCGGCCTCCCAGAGTGTTGCGATTACAGGCGTGGATACACACACTTTATTTATTTATTTTTGAGACAGGGTCTCACTATGTTGTCCTCGGTAGAGTGCTGTAGCATCACAGCTCACAGCAACCTCAAACTCTTGGGCTTACGTGATTCTCCTGCCTCAGCCTCCTGAATAGCTGGGACTACAGGTGCCTACCACAACGCCTGGCTATTTTTTGTTGCAGTTGTCATTGTTGTTTAGCTGGTCCAGGCCAGGTTTGAACTTGCCACCCTCAGTGTATATTGCTAGCACTGTAACCACTGTGCTACAAGTACTGAGCCAGATAGATACATTTTAAAGTAACTTAGGGTGTGAAAGGTATCATGCCAGAGTGGTCAGACAATTGTCTACCAGACCCTTCAAAGAATGCTACCGATAGAACAAAAGCGTCACCTACCCAGAAGACCCCAGCTTTTCTTTGGACTCCACAAATTCTTGTCCCATCTTCATTTTCTCCCACTCCTCCTTACGGGTCTTGATTTTACGTGGGTTTACATTCCCTCGATTTGGATTATCTTTCTTTTCTTTCTATAATGAAAAGGAACAGAAAAACATTTGTAAAACATTTTCCCAAGTTCATTGAAATTCTACCCATCTTCACAGTGTAAATCTAAGAGATAATTTGCCTAAACAACATATGATAACTACAGAACTTATAGAATTACCAGGTTTGAACTGTCCTAGAGGTCATCTAATCCAAACTGGCCCCTGGACAAAACATTTGCTCAATCCCAAACTCAAACACCTCTAGTAAGGGAAACCTACAACATCTTTGGGGTAACTCGGTCTTGTTTTTTCTTTTTTTTTCCCCCCTTTGAGTTCAGGTTCAGGGAACATTCATGTTTTTGAACAGTTCTAATTGTTAGAAAATTAGTAAGTAGCTATTTTTTAATTGCTCTGCCACAAAAGGCGGTGAAGGAAGATGAGAAATAATGACAGCTGCAAATATCTGAGACAAATATAAGGAACAGTTAATAAAATAAAGAAAACAAAACAGAAACCAACTAAGAATTTTTCAGCCTGTGCAGGTGCAATAGCCCCTGGCACTCTCATGGGCTCCTGGCAGCCATGCTAATGGGATTGTGAGGTTGCAACTGGTGGGTCTCACACATACCACTAGGAGAATCTCCAAAAACTAGGCACGTCCCCCCCTTATCCCCACCCCACCAGACAGAGTTAAACTATTCCTGTTATGAATCAGGTACTACAGAACTTTGTGCTGATCTCTAAGAAATGAGCTGCAAAACTGGTGGGAAAGATACTAGCCTAGCTTGAGTATCTAGCAGAGTCAGGTGCAAATTGCAAGAGAAATAAATGGTGAATAGAAAAGTCAATTTCTAAAACTCAGCCTGAATATACTCAATTGTTAAATAGTGCTGGGGGGAACAAACACATTTTTGGTATGATTTATACTTTCATCTTGGTTGTGCTTGGTGTGGACACATTTTTTTAAGAGTTTCACCTGGCATCCAAGCAAGCAGCCACTCGAAATGATTACTTCACATAAGACTGGCTTCCTTTTTATCCCCCCTCCACAACCGTGCCTACTGATGTGTAGAACAGAGGCCCCTTTTCCCTCACCCTATGCTTTCTCTTCTCTTTCATGATATCCTTGGTGTCCTGCAGCATCTTCTCCTTCCAAAGATCAAAGAAGTATGAAGGGTTTGTGTAGAATTTGAGTGCCTCTTTTCCATCGTCCCTGGGATAGAAATGAAGACAAGTAGCTGTCAGTAGACAGATGAGCTCCCAACCAAATCCAATATTCCAAACACCTACCAGTTAACAGTTTTTACACCAAGGAATCAAGAAGTCATTTGAATCGATTGCATATTTTCTCCTCTCACATACCAGCACTTCAATGCCCCTGAATGGCACCTCTCTAATTATCTGGTTTTTTAAGAACCTTAGCCTTACTTTCAATTCTTAGTAGAGGAATTTCCGTGGTCAGGGCAAATACAGGCTATTGCAGCAGGGATCCTGATTCTTTCTTTCTTTCTTTTTTTATGATCCTGATTATTTCTTTTCTTTTCTTTCTTTTTTTTTTTTTTGAGACAGAGCCTCAAGCTATCGCCCTGGATAGAGTGCACAGCTCATAGCAACCTCCAACTCCTGGGCTCAAGCGATTCTCTTGCCTCAGCCTCCCAAGCAGCTGGGACTACAGGTGCCTGCCACAACACCTGGCTATTTTTTGGTTGTGGTTGCCATAGGTGTTTGGCAGGCCCGGGCTGGATTCGAACCCGTCACCTCCAGTGTATGTGGCTGGCGCCTTAGCAGCTTGAGCTACAGGCGCCGAGCCAGATCCTGATTATTTCTAATGATCTGCATGACCACAGACATCTCCCTGAACATATCCGGATATCCTGGCACAGAGGGGTTTTCTGCCACTGGTTCCCCTTCTCCTACCAACACACCCCAGGACTGTCTAGGAAGCATTAATGGCTGTCTACCCACCTGAAACTTGTGTACACATGTGCAGGTTCACATGTGTACATATGTACACATATATATTAAATGTGTACATGTGTACAGCTGTTATTCCTCTGCACACAGAAATAAACACAGTACACCTTCTTGCTCCCTTCTAGCATAATTCAGTGTCCATCCCCCACCACAAGGGGGCTCCAGTGAGAACAGAAAGCCATCTGTTTTAGACCACAAGGTTCCATCACTCTCTCTTAGTGGCTATGACAGTAGTACAGAGAAAGCTACTGAGGATCTACATAAGAGCTATCTGCCAAATTCAATGATCCTGGTTGGAATCCTGCACTTCCAGCATGGCTAAGCCCCTCTGACTATACAGAAAGCATATGCTTAACTTATGCTTAACTTAACTTTTAACATTATTCTGAACTTTAGTTGAACAAATTGAATTTCTGAACAAATTGAAAAAGTGATTCTATTCCCTATCTTCCAATCCTATCACAACACACAGAAAGCATTTCCAAATTAAACATTAATGATTTCTATGTAAAATCTTGTTCTGAGATAGATATTTATTTCTCTTAGGCCAAGTCTAGATAATTGAGAGAAGATGCTAATTCTGGTGTTGTATGTTAAAAAGGAAAATACCATTAACTGAAGAACAAAATTCTCTTAATATCATTTGTTTATCCTATTCTAGCACACTCCCTATAATAGTTATCAGGTGTGTGACATCTTTCGGCTCAACAATCCCTCTGCCCAAACCCAACTAGACTCAATGATGGAGGCTATGCAGTCAAATCTCTGTCTTGCTATGCTGGCTAGCCTCTTTGAAAGCCAAGGGGCAAACATAATTTCACATAGTAATAACAAAGGACGGATGCCATGCACATTCTCTGTATCTGTGTGAAAAGCTACCAAGCTCCTATTCAAGTTCCCTGAATCAGGTCGATGTCCTTGAATTTCACAGGGGCGCACATACACACACTCTCTACCTTGCAATGTACCCATGTCTGATAGAAGACAACTGCCTCCAGCTATCTGTAATTACTTTTTATCTGTTCCAAAGATTTATGAATATAAGCAAGATAGATATTCACTTTTTAACCCTGTTCAGTATTTTTTTTTGCAGGATGACAACATTACCAAACCATAGGCAGGGGAAGGCTTTAAGTTGTCTATAAGGCTACCTTCTTTTTTTAAGTCCAGCTGCAGCAAGGTAGGTCATTTCAGAAGGAAATGCTGAGAGGATGTTCAAAACCAAGTGAATGACACTCATTTGGAAGAATTCCAATTACTCCTTAAGCTCTGGAAAGACCCCTCTGGGCTCAGAGCAGCCAGTCCATGAGGCTGGCCCCACTAACACGCCCAAACATCTGGTAACCTAGTGGTTTCCAAGTTAAGTGGGAGCCTTGCTAGAATGTTGCCCCTGGGATCTATGTTGTAGGACAGCCTTGTAACAAAGTCCTTTTGGTTCTATAATAACTAAATTCTTTGGATGGAATCCAAGATAGACCTGGCTTATACCAAATTAAACTCTGTAGCATACAATGTTACAGCAAATTTTCAACATATATTCACTACCAATTTTAGAAACCAAGTAAGTGACAATTGTTAATAGGGTAAACTTTAGCTTTTGCCACTAACAACTTTGGAGTAGGTAGTAAGCTTTTGATACAAACCTCTGATGTAAACAATTCTTCAGATATAAAGGCAATCTAGTGTTGTTAACTATAGACCCAAAAGGGAGGAGTGAGCCAGCCATTACCTATAAGGAGTAAGATTGTTGAGAGGGGGAGGATTATCACAGGTATTGTATGTTTCTAAGACAGGCACTGGGAGAGAATTTCTGTCAAAAAGCTTCTGGTCTTGAATGGTAGAGCTTCTGAAGGCTTTCCGGGTGTTGATTCCTTGTAGTGACACTGAGAGAAGATGGAAGGTGTTAGAAAATGGACGACAGGCTATTTGAGCAAATACTGAGTCACACTAGTCAGAGAGGCCTCAGCTGCTGCATTTCTTGGCTGCGGCTATCTGCAGCCAGGTTTTTTTTCCCTCCCCCTCTGGGGAAGCCCCACAAGGCTGTCAGCAGCCCAGCCATTTCATGACTGAACAAAATGAGGCAACACAAAGGTTTACTATGTGGCCAGATCTTGCGGGCCTCTCCCTAGGAGGAATGACTCTTCCAAGTACTTTTATGGTAGCAAAATACAACTGAAGGAGGGGAAACTTGAGAATGAGGGAACTGGGGGAATGGGAGCAAGGAAGTGTATGAGGGTGTGGTACAGCTAAAAAGGTTTCTTTACAACACCCAGGCTTGTGTCAATTTAAAGCAGAATTCCATAGGTCTCTGCAATCTCTCCCCTTTTTACTTTTCACTCAGGAGAAAAAATTCCAAGAAACTGTTCAGTGGAAACTGTAAATGCTGAGCTCAGCTTTCTTACCTTCTTCTTCCTTGGGATCCAACTGAGTGACTTTAACTTGTAGTCTGTCAACCCTCTCTGCAAGGGAGCTTACCCGAAAAGCAAAGGTTCTTGCCTGAGTAAAGAGCTCTCCAAAAATGTCCTCTGCATATTTACCTGGAAATAACAAAGAAACCAAATCAATAGTGCATAGAAGTAACATAAATGGCCATAAAAACTATCCACTAAACATCATATTCCCTGACCCAAAAACACACCCACCCACCTACATACCCTAAGATGGTCTAAACTATATGCAGGTACTTGCTCTTAGAGATAGAGACATTCTCACCATACATAGCTAGAGCAGTCTGCATATGTTCTGTAACTCAAAGAGTTTTCTTAGCAAACTCTAAACAGTCATGAATCTCAAAATAAGCTGAATAAAACGAAAGGTGTTTAGCTTTAGCAAGAGCAAGACCCCGTCTCTTAAAAAAAAGCCAAGAGTTGAGGTGAGCTCCAGTAGTCCCAGCTACTTAGGAGGCTGAGGCAAGAGGATCACCTGAGCCCAAGAGTTTGAGGTCTCTGTGAACGATGATACCACGGCACACTACCGAGTGCAACAGAATGAGACTCTGTCTAAAAAAAAAAGGCGTAATGCAAAAAATTAATCCTGGAAGAGCAGAAATAATGTCTACACATTTGCCTATATACTTTAGCCACTTGCTGTTTTGTAAAAGCATATCAAATTGTGCTGGAAAATAGATTGGGAGTTAAGAGGACCTTCTAGGTATCTACAATTACCATGAAAAATAAGAAACTAATTCTTTGATGAAGCCTCAAAAGTACACTGAACAACAATGATGATATATAGTATCTTTGGAGGGGCCTTGAACTTATTGGCAATCCACAGCAGAGACACTCAAACTTCTTCTGAGGGTAAAAAGGTTAATTTATGTTTTATAACCTATAACTTTCAAAATCTTTGCGCTAGGTTACAATCCTTTTAGGAAAATCTACATTTTAGTAAACAAATGAAAAGCTGAAACTTTTAAGCTTTCTCTAAAAAACATCATACCAGTGGTCTCTTTCCATAATGTCTTGCTTTTTAGAAAAAGAAAAGTTCTGTACTTTCAACCCCGGAATGCAAGAAGAATTTGCAGCCAAAGAAACATAACAGCAATTTGACACTACCTCCATATTGTCATTCCAAGCCACAGGGCACATTCTTACTAGGAATGAAAAGTGGTGCATGTGAATAAATACACCATCTGAGTATCCTACTGCAAGGTGAAGGCAGACATAAGGGACAGTATCCAACTAAAAGATAATTTTTTAAAAGAATTATTTAAAGTAGGCTCTAATTCTTAGCTTCAAAACTACATTTATGCTTAGTCCGTATCTGAAGGGGAAAAAATTAGTCTGAAAGGCCAAAACTGCACCTTTAGGGCAAACTGCAGCTCACCTTCCCAGTATAACCTGGAGAGTAAGAAGACCAATCAACTGTGTACTTTGAATTGCTGGTAAATTTAAGTCAATAAGTAGTTTCTAATCAAGGAAGGAGCAAGTCCTTGCATACTGAATGGTTTTGTGATCTAAACAACTAAGGGAAGCTCCCAAGCTCAAAGGACTCAACTCAGCTAATGAGCTGCATTTCTGTTCTGCAGCTTGGGGATCCTATTTGATCCTCATCCACAATATGACCAAGTGCCTCCAAAACCTTAACAGTATCGTGTTCATCTAGGTGAAAGAAAATTGTGTTTGGAAGGCTAAAGCAAAGAAATATGCAACATTATGTGTGGAAAATAAACCAAGCTTAAAAGTGTCTGTTAACCATCTACTGTTCATGAGAAAAACAAAATTCCAAATCAACTTATCCTTGGATCACCAAGAAAATGCTCAGGATTTTTTGTTCCTTAGTAAATGAGGCAGTGACAGTGGCAGTAATGGTAACAATGAGATGCATATTTATTTATTTATTTATTTATTTATTTATTGAAACAGAATCTTACCCTGTCACTCTGGGTAGAGTGTTGTGGCATCATCATAACTCACAGCAACTTCAAACTCTTAGGCTCCAGCAATCCTTCAGCATCAGCCTCCCCAGTGGTAACTGGGACTACAGATGCCTGCCACAACACCTGTCTAATTTTCAATCCACCCGCCTCAACCTCCCAGAATGCTAGGATTATAGGCATGAGCCACCACCCCCCACCAAGATCTCTATTTTAAAGAGGAAGCCAGATGGTGTGAGGACTTCCACAGGTCACATCGACTCAGGCCATAGGCAGATCTACAGCTACACAGAAGGAACAGCTGACCTCAAATTAGAAAATTGAGATTTACCGTATATACTCGAGTATAAGCCGAGTTTTTTTCGGCACAAATTTTGTGCCGAAAAACCCGAACTCGGCACAAATTTTGTGCCGGAAAAACTCGGCTTATACTCGAGTATATACGGTAAGTCTCAGCTCTATTTATACCTGTGTACTCTGCAGCCAGTCACAATTTCTCAGCCTAGTTTCCTCATCCATAATATGGGGGTAACTATATCTACCTCAATAGATACCTCAAGTCACCATAAGGATTAAATGAGCTAAAAATATAAATTGTTACTATGAGATTCTTATATTGCTCAACATTAGATGACTTTTAAGAGTGTGAATATCTAAATACTCTTAAGTTTTAAATTTAGAGGAAAATTTAAAATATAATTACAGTTATTTGGTAGTCCCTATTCTTCAGGTGCTAAAAATTACTCCAACCTCTGAAAACAGAAGTGTAATAGACTTAAATAGGAGAAAACCAAAGCACCTTGTTTAGAGTTAACTTTCACTCATTCAGATTACCAAGACAGAACCAATATCCCAATATTCATAAGGACATTCACAAGAGATACCACATTTTGCAAATTATTCTACAATCAGTCTTCCTTAGCTGAACTCTTCAAATGAAGTGTTATGTGAAGAAGAACAGGTAAAACTGAAAATTTTTTTAAATGTAAAGCTGCTCTTATTCAATCTGAGTGGGAGTCTTGGAGCTTCCCAAAGGCATGCCCATACCCACTGCAGTCAGTTAGAAACCCAATATCATAGCATCATTTCCTAATGACTCAGGTAGGGGTTCCATTCTCCTAGGAGGCCATAATACTGATAAAAAGTGCTGGCTAGCTGGTTGTACCTGTATTTCCTAAGATATGGCAACCTAATATGCAAAACGCCAATCTTACTATGGGAAAGTAAGAATTCTGGATGTGCTGCCACAGAGCAATCCATGACTGTAGAATTTTCAGTTTTTTATGCTTTATCCATTCCCTAATCAGACTTCCACTAGTAAGCTGAGCAGTTCTGCCTAGAGTACAACACACGAGGCCAATGTACGAGCCTAAAGCACATATAAGCCCTTCCCTATGCCCCTCTATGCTAAATGAAACCCTAATCATCTTTTAACACCTGGCTCAAATGTAACCTCTTCAATAAAGCCTTCCTTCTTTGACCTTTTCTACCCCTATCTGTGCCCCTATTCCCTACAGAAAGAGTTCTTCCCCCCCAACCCCCAGTCTCTGCACTAGCAGCTTGCAATAGTAGAAAACATACAGGAATGAATCATTCAACAAACATTTATTGAACTTCTACTGGTGACAGGTAATATACGCGGTAGATATTGGGGTTCAAGAACAAACAATATATGATTTCTGCCCTCAAAGAATTTTTAATTTAATAAAAGAGACATTAAGTAATTTGCAATATAACGTGACAAATAATAATACAGGCATGTAATGGGAGTTCAGGGGAGCATTTAGCCCAATCTGGAGGAGGAGAACCCTGAGCTGGGCCCTCAGAGATCAGCTACAGGCAGCTGGGCAGTTAGGACAGACAAAAGACCTTCACATAGAAATATGAAACAGCACTGTCTGTCTCAGGAGAAGACTAGCAGTTGATCTAGTTCTATCTTCCTTTCCTTTTTCCCTCTTCCATTTTAAAAGAATCTTTTAAAAGACTGTAAAATAGGAGAAGACAGATTGCAGAAAATGAGGCTGGAAAAGAAGGCAGTCTCAGGCAGCACCTATAGCTCAAAGGAGTAGGGTGCCAGAGGTGGTGCCAGAGGTGGTGGGTCAAACCTAGCCCTGGCCAAAAACTGCATAAAAAAAAAAGAAGGCAGTCTCAAGAGCTAGGCCAAGGAACTTAAGACAATTCCATAGTGAAGAATTTATCTCAAATAGTTATAATTTAAACTCTTACTATAAAAATACTTGTTAAACTACAAGATTTAATTTTCCTTTTTCTTTCTTTTTTTTTTTTTTGAGACAGTTTCATCCACCCTCGGTAGAGTGCTGTGCCATCATAGCTGACAGCAATCTCCAACTCTTAGGTTTAAGTGATTCTCTTGCCTCAGGCTCCCAAGTAGCTAGGACTACAGGTGCCCACCACAAGGGCTGGCTGTTCTTTTGTTGCAGTTGTCAACTGCCCCGGCCAGGTTCAAACCTGCCAGCCTGGGTGTAGATGACTGGCGCCCTACCCACTGAGTATGGGCGTCACACGATTTAATTTTCAAAACCTCTAAATTTATAATTATAAAGTAAAACATGAAATCTGTATTTTAGGCAGATCACTCTGGGAGAGGTATAGGGGATAGACTTAAGGGAGTAGGATTAAGCAAGGAGCCCAGGGGAGGCTTTGGCAAAATATGGTTCAGGTGTAAGTTTTTTGGTGGTGGTACCCATAGCTCAGTGGGTAGGGCACTGCACATACACCAAGTCTGGTGGTTCCAACCCAGTCCAGCCAAGCTAAACAGCAATGACAATTGAAACAGAAAAACTGCTGGCTGTTGTAGCAGACACCTGTAGTCCCAGCTACTTGGGAGGCTAAAGCAAGAGAATCACTTAAACCCAAGAGTTGGAGGTTGCTGTGAGCTGTGATGCCACAGCATTCTACTGAGACTGTCTCAAAAAAAAAAAAAAAAAAAAAAAGTTTTTTGGTGTTTTGTTTGTTGTATTTGAGACAGAGTCTCACTATGTTACCCTCGGTAGAATGCCCTCGTGTCACAGCTCACAGCAACCTCAAACTCTTGGGCTTAAGCGATCCTCTCGCCTCAGCCTCCCAAGTAGCTGGGACTACAGGTACCTGGTCACAACGCCTGGCTACTTTTTCGTTGCAGTTGTCAGTGCTGTTTAGCTGGCGCAGGCCGGTTCAAAATGCCAGCCTGGGTGTATGTGGCCAGTACCCTACCCACTGAGCTACAGGGACCACCTGTTTTGTTTTGTGTATAAGAGACAAGAGTCTCATTCTGTTGCCCCAGGCTGGAATGCTGTGGCATCATCACAGCTCACTGGAGCCTCAAACTCTTGGGCTTAAGTTATCCTCCCACCTCAGCTGGGACTACAGGCTCACTAGCTATGGTGCCCAGAAATTTTGATGAAAATTAATGAACAGGGCTAGACATAGGGGCTCATGACTGTAATATTAGCACTCTGGGAGGCCAAGACTGGTGGATTGCTGGAGGTCAGGAGTTCAAGACCAGCCTGTGCAAGAGTGAGACCCTGTCTCTAAAAAATAGCTGGGCGTTGTGGCGGGTGCCTATAGTCCCAGTTACTCAGGAGGCTGAGGTAAGAGGATTACTTGAGCCCAGGAGTTGGAGGTTGCTGTGAGTTATAATGCCACAGCAGTCTACCAAGGGCAACAGAGTGAGATTCTGTATTCAAAAACATAATAATAAATTAATGAACATCTAATTGGCAGAGGCACTAATGACAGAGATAGAAAGTAAGGGACAGAGCTGAGAAATTCTTATTAAGTCTGAAATGAAATACTGGCTGTTATCTTTTTTTTTCTTTTTTATTATTTTTTTATTTTTTATTTCCTTGCTTATTTTTCATTTCTTTGCTTTTTTTTTTTTTTTTTTTTTTTTTTTTTAATTGCAGTTTTTGCCCGGGGCTGGGTTTGAACCTGACACCTCCGGCATATGGGGCCAGTGCCCTACTCCTTTAAGCCACAGGTGTTGCCTTTTATTTTATTTTTTTTTTGAGACAGAGTCCCACCCTATGCCCCTGAGCAGAGTACAGTGGCGTGGTAGCTCACTGCAACCTCAGACTTGGGATGTGGGCTTTCTTTCTCTTTTTTTTTTTTTTTTTTTGAGATATTATCTCACTTTGAGGCCCTGGATCATAGTGCAGTGGCATCATAGCTCACAACAGCCTCAAACTCTGGGCTGAAGCAATCCTCTTATCTTAGCCTGCTGAGTTGCTGGAACTACAGGCGCACACCACAATGCCTGGCTATTCTTAGAAATGGGGTTTCACTCTTGGTCAGGCTTTTCTCAAACTCCTGAGTTGAACCAGTCTACCCATCTTGGCCTTCTGGAGGCTAACGTCATGAGCCTAAATGTCTTGGCCTCCCAGAGTGCTAGGATTACAAGTGTGAGAGCCACCATACCCCAGCCTTTGGCTGAATCTTTTTTTTTTTTTTTTTTTTTAGCTGGGGTTGGTTTTGAACCCGCCACCTATGGCATATGGGGCCAGCACCCCACTCCTTTGAGCCACAAGCGCTGCCCTTAGCTGAATCTTTTTAGGCCAAGTTACTTACTTTTTTGAGGCTTCATTTCTTCATCTGAAAATGGGAATACCAACACTTACCCTCACAGGATTATTGAGAAGATAAAAAACAATAATCTAAGTCAAGCTTCTATCAAAACCTGGCATAAAGGAGGCAATCAACAAGTGGGAGTTTCTTTCTTACTTTCTCCTCAGTCTTCTCTTAACAATTATTATTTCTGTCTCCCTTGGTGAATTATGAGCTCCTGGTAGGCAGAGACCATTTCTCATTATTGCTGTATCCCCTCAGCATCTGGCACATAAAATATGTTTAATACATGTTTATTGGATGAATAAAGGGTCAGATGGCCCCACAATGTGAGGAAATCTTATTTCCTTTTGTCCAAACCAATCCTGGCCCTCAGACTGGCTTCCTCAAGAGAGGAGTGGTCTGATCACAAATGGAACAGTGAGCAATGACATCTGTCAATACCATGTTGAAAAAACACCTGAGAGAAAGCCTAACTTTTGCTGAGTGAGAATAAGAAGCACCATTAGCTAGATGGTCTTTGTCCCATGGAGAAGGAAACAGTGTGTGATTGACTTCTACCCATTTGGCCTTCTCAGGGAGACAGAAGCAGAAATAATGCTTTTAAGAAGCAGCCAGGCTCTCTGCAGCCTTCATGTGCTTCCTTGTCAGCTGCACTGCTATTGCGCTACTGTCAATGTTCTTTTGTATAAGACAGGCACTGGCAGGGTTTCATTTCTTTGCAATGCCCCATCCAGTTTTTCCTAAGCCCTGGATCAACTGAGAAGGTCCCTGAGCTAGGTGAAGGCTTAGGAATTGCACACTCTATACATCATCTGGTCACAGAGCTCTGTTTCCTCAGGCTCCTATTTTAAAGGCTGGGCCTATTACTATCTGGGGGAATGCAGGCTTTCTTGATATTCCACTGCCTTTACTAAAGGCAGTGATGTGAGAGGAGGGGCGAGTGTCTGAAAAAATTCACACCAAGATGCCTTTGCTAAGGAAGATCACTAAAATGGCATTTTGACGGAAGTTCTTATGGGAGCTGGAACGGCACTAGACAAATGCAGAGCCAATCCAAGCATCTGCCCTTCCCATACCTCAGTTTCAAGCAAACAAAGTCAGCTTGATTCAGAATGAAATCCAAACCACATGCATGTACCCTACCCAAGGCAGTCTCATTCATTCTTGCCAATTAAAAAAATATATATAGTTGAGCTGGCTTTCCCTCAGCTCAAAACAGACTGGGCTAACCCCCATCTTCCTCCTAGAGAAGAACGGCTTCAGCTACTATTTGTGTCACTGTGTGTTCATGCAGCTTGCAAAACTCCTAATACTCCACAGACTGCAGAAGTAATCTGTACCCTGAACTTGGACCTGGGGGCTGCACTGCAGCACAATTAAGTGTGTACCAGGGTGGACACGTCAGCTAGAAGCTCTGTAAGTGAATGTTTACTTTACTTCTCTTTGGGAAGAAAAGGGGGAGGGGGCAAGTCAGGTAGATAAAGACTATTGGCACACTTGAGGCTCCAAGAAAGTCAAGCTACATGGAACAGCTCATGTAATTACAGGCACATTCCCCGACCCAAGATACTGCTCTGTGAACCTCCCACTTTACACAGAGAGAATTCTGCTCTGTCATTCCATCTGCAGTTTTTGCTGCAGCCCTTCCTGCCACCCTTCCCACAGATTTCTTCTGAAGAAGAGGGGGAGGAGGAGGAGGGAACCTAGAAGGGGGTGTAGATAAAGAAGGTTGAGAGGAAGAATCTATACTAAAAAGGAGCCTCTCTTTGGGGAGGGGTACATTTTTGCATTACCCAGGGAAGGCAGATGGGGGAGAAACAGGAACATGGTAGGAGAAGGAAACTATATAAAAAGCACCAACGACCCCTGAGGGCAAAGCACAGGCTCTTCGAGGCACTCACTCAAGCTGCCCAGCTGTCGGATGACATTTGCCAGGGAGATGTTGGTCATGCATTCCAGCTCGCTGCTTCTAACGCTAGGCAACGTCTGACGGCACAGGTGCCTTGGCTCGATGCTCCTCGTTACTAACGGCATGGTGGACCTGCTTCAGGCAATGTTCTGAATGATGAAAAACAACCTAAAAAAGAAATAACAGGAAAGTATTACTAAACCACAAATTCCAGGCACACTAGGGCTGTGTGACGGTTTTTTTTTTTTTTGTCTTGCTCTGATCTAGAACAGTTTTTTAAAAATCTTCACTCTTCCTATCATTTCTTTTTTTCATTTTTAAGTCCTCTCCCACCCTTTTTAAGGTTTGTAATATATTAGAAGACTTCCTATGTACATTTAGAAATTCTGAATTGGTGACTGTTGGCTGAGGTACATAGGCAGCAAAAAAACCCTTAAAGTGACAACTACTGCTCCAACCAACAAGAGTCCCCAGAGACAAAAAGGCATAGTTAAAAAATAGCCCACTCAGCAGGCATTGGATGGTACAGATCCTATCCTTGGGGTATCCAAAACCAGGACAGGTCATCATCTAGGCCACCAACCACAAGGAACAAAAAAGAGGTTTGGGCTTGGCGCTCGTAGCTCAAGCGGCTAGGGCGCCAGCCAGGTATACTGGAACTGGTGAGTTTGAATCCTGCCTGAGCCCGCCAAACAACAACTATAACCAAAAAATAACCAGGCATTGTGGCGGGCACCTGTAGTCCCAGCTACTTGGGAGGCTGAGGCAAGAGGATCGCTTAAGCCCAAGAGTTTAAAGTTGCTGTGAGCTGTGACACCAAAGCACTCTACCCAGGGTGACAGCTTTAGACTCGGTCTCAAAAAAAAAAAAAAAAAAAGAGGTTCAGTCATGTAATTATCTCCACAATAAAAACAAGCTGCCAACAGTGACTCCACTGATATACACCAGGACATAATTTTGCCAGTTCTTCCTTGGTGGATGATTGTTAATGTATAACTAAATACTAATTAATACCAGTATCTACTAAGATCAGTCTGTAAACTGACAGAATGAAAAAAAAAAAAAAAAGAAAGAAAAATTTTACATGTTCAGTTTGTCAAATATGCTGAGTAAACTGCTCTAAGATTCCCCGTCCTTCCTCTTCTACCCCACAGCTCCCTTTCTCTCTCCCATCTGGTTCAACACACCTGAGCCAAAGGCTCTAGAGACAGCAGGAAGTGTCTGGAGCAGATCTGGAAACCTTCCAGATACTGTTTCTTATCCAGTTCTTACATTCTTATCCAGTCTGACTGAGCCCCTTCCCCCAGGAAATCCCCCAGTACTTCAGGTTCATGCTGAACTGTTGTTTTAGATTTAGATTACCAAATTTCTAGCTTTCCGAGGACAGGAAGAAATTTTAATCTCCATAAAAAGGATAGGACTACAGCAAAGGCACGCTGGAATGGTCTTGTTTCCATATCTTGTGAAATTAAAAACATCTAAAGTGGGCTAACGGTTTTCATGCTAGGGAAAATGGCAAATTTGCTTCACATGAAAAGGTAAAACACAAAGATAACACATCCAAGTCCCCAATATTATCAACTTCTCTTTTAAAAAAAGCAAAATAGAGGTTACTTACATCGAATCTTAAAACACCAGCTCATCACCAAAAGTTGCTTATGAATATAAAAATGCTTAAATCAAACTAAACATCATAGATCTTAAAAGCAAACCAACATATTGTCTGACCAAAAGAATAAAAAAAAGACCTTAGGCTTAAAGGTGGAGTAGAACCCTTTGGAACAGACTGCTCCTTGTTAATGGACATTCTGATCCGCTACAAGTAAAAATAAACAGGAAGCAAGCAGCTTGAGGAACAAGATTTCCTGTCACCAACAGCAACAGCCCAAGAATCATCTGTTTGCTTATAACTTTAAACCTCCCCTTAATAGTCACTGTGTGGCAGCTGTGCCTATCTTTGGGGTGCAGAGGTGTTTCCTGAATACTTATCTACTGTCTAAGGAAATGATTTCCATTCCATTCCTCTGTTAAGTTCTCCCTTTAACTCAACAGGTTTTCTAATCCAAACTGGTCTGGACTTTCCAGTTTGCTTTTAATTAATGTAAGGGGTATTAGGTACTAAGATGCAATCTTTAGTAACACAGTAAAAAGAGTTTTAGAATAGGAAGGAGGCAGGAAATTAAAAATAAAAGAACATGGCAGGACTCTGTATACCATCCTCTCTAGATGCCCTTAGATTCTCAAATCTCAGACTTTTTGGAATAACCAGATATTTGGGATACAGGTAGGAATACCGGAAAACAGCTACTGTGGCTCCCTCCATTAGTAATTATGTGAGTACTTCTAACTTTTCAGAGGAGTTAAAAAGAGCCAGATCACCTTGAAATTCTGTGTTGAATGTAACCATCTATAGGGCATTCCAAATGTTCCCTCTAGACATCTAATGGAAAGTAGATTACAGATGGCAAGGTAAATGTCAGAAGGGGGTGGGGGAGTAAATACTAACACCTTGGTACTTCAGCATTTATGCCTTTCCAAGTGCCTTGGGTAAGCAGACACAAATGGAATTAATTCTATGTCATTCTGGTGAGGTTTACCTGGAACCAAGTTTTCAAAAGCAAGATGGCCTCCTTTTGCTAAAAAAGCCAGCTCCCATAACAGTTGGAGAGTTTTCAAGAAATATTAATACGTTGGCTGGGGACAGTGGCTCATACCTGTAATCCTAGCACTCTGTGAGGCCAAGGCAGGTGGATTGCTTGAGCTCAGGAGTTCAAAGACCAGCCTAAGCAAAAGAGTGAGACCCTGAATTAAAAAAAAAAGCCGGGTGTTGTGGCAGGCGCCTGTAGTCACAGCTACTAGGGAGGCTGAAAGCAGGAGAATTGCTTGAGCCCATGAGTTTGAGGTTGCTGTTATCTATGATGCCACCACACTCTACCAAGAGTGACAAAGTAAAACAATGTCTAAAAAAATAAAAATTAAAAAAAGAATGAAAGAGAGAGAGGGAAAGAAGAAAGAAAATAATATGCCAATATCCATTAAGGCAAAACAATTATAAAAGTATATCTACTGTTTTAAAGCCATTTAATTGTTTCAAAACCACCCAAAAGAGACAAGATCTCCTGTTATATGGACTTGTCATAACAGCTCATCCCTCTTTTAGACAATCAAGGGTTGGTTGTCTTCTGCATAAGCAGTATAGAATTATCCATGATCTGAGCCACAATAGTAACTTGACCAAGAAAAAAGAAAATCCTACATTCCGATGAAGATAAACTTAGAAATGGTTAAAAAAAAAAAAAAAAAGACTTCTAAGCTCTTCACCCTCTCAATTTTACGTCAAAGTGTAGAAAATGCATGTATGTCTCAACTTGGGTTTGAACCCTGACTCTGACATCTTACTAACCATGTGATCTTGGGTGGTTTTCCTAGAGACAATAAATAATATATATTAAATACCCACTACCAGGCTTAAAAAGGGGGGGGGAGAAGGGTAGAGTTATTTGTAGTTCCACTAACCCTAGGCAAATCTTCCTGTAGAATCAGTTCTATTCATTGATAAATATTTAAAAACACTTTTAACCATGGACATATTATGTAGTAGAATACAATAGTAACATAAAAAATTTAAAGATGAAACTCCAGACTTCAATAAAATTTGGTGAGTTTTTCCTGGAGATTGCTCCCAGCTATGCTCCTAGACCTCCTGAAGAACATATACTATCTCTCTTCTTCAGTCTTTCATAACTGGGGTCCCCATATGAACCACAGAATAAAGAAAATAATTAGAGAGTCTATTTTCTCAATTATCCTGAATACTGTTCACAACCAGCACCATGTTAGATGCACTGGGAAAAGCTATTTTATTACATGCAATGGATGCCTAATGGCATTAGGGTTTAATTCTTTCATGAAACTCTCATTGAGAAGGGCTTCTCTATCATCAGTAGTACTTTACTGGAAAATTTGTGGAGCACTGAGTATTGAGGAACCACTGAATTCAGGAAGTATAAGGGGTCATATTTGCATTTTAGACAAATCAATCTAACATAAGTACATAAGTTATATGTAGGAAGGAGAAGGCTGGAGATAAGACCAATTGGGAAACTCTTCATGGCTGAGGAGGAGAGAGTAGGAATGGAGAGGCCCACCATACCACAGCTAACAAACATGAACCAAGAATCCACAGACAGGTTGTAAAGGTGAGTGTAGCCCTCAGCCTTACTGTTTTATACTTTTATACAATTATACTCAGAAAGTGATAAAATGTATGTTTCTTCATTAAGTGTCATGAAAAAAGCTAAATGCTAGTACCAGTGACAGAAATGAAAGTGAAAAAAATCAATAAAATAGTGGTTCTGACAGGCCTGGGCATGGTGGCTCACACTTATAATCCTAGCACTCTAGGAGACCAAGGCAGGTGGATTGCTTGAGCTCAGGAGTTTGAGACCAGCCTAAGCAAAAACAAGACCCCATCTCAAAAAATCAGCTGGGTGTTGTGATGGGTGCTTGTAGTCCTAGCTACATGGGAGGCTGAGGTAAGAGGATCACTTGAGCCCAAGAGTTTGAGAGGCTGAAGCAGGTGGACAGCTTGAACTCACAGGTTCGAGACCAGTCTGAGGAAAAAGTAAGACCCCATCTCTACTAAAAATAGAAAAAACTGAGGCAAGAGAATCACTTGAGCCCAAGAGTTAGAAGTTGCTGTGAGCTATGACACCACAACACTATACCCAGAGCAACAGCTTGAGACTCTGTAAATAAGTAAATAAATAAATAAAAAGAATTCGAGGTTGCTCTGAGCCATGATACCATGGCGTTATATCAATGGTGACAATGTGAGACTCTGTCTCAAAAAAACAAGTGGTTCTGAGGTAGAGAAAAGAAATTCTAGGAGGCTGAGGTGGGAGGGGGAGGATTGCTTAAGGCCAGGAGTTCAAAACCAGCCTGAGCAATCTAATGAGACTACATCTCTCAGAAAGTACAAAAATTAGCCAGATGTGGTGGTGACTGCATGTAGTCCTAGCCATTCTGGAGGCTGAACGAGGATTGCTTAAGCCAGTGGTTCTTGAACTGTGGGTCACCACCCATAGGAACTGTATTAAAGGTCCGTGGCATTAGGAAGGTTGAAAACCACTGGCTTAAGCCCAGGAGTTTGAGGTTATAGTGAGCTATGATGATGCCAATGCACCCTAGCCCAGGCAATAGAATAAGGCCCTAACTCAAGAAAAAAAAAAATTCTAAACACATGAAAAAGTACTTTGAGTGTCCTGTCTTTACGGAATCAGTGAAGGTCTTTTTCAGTCATCCTTTACTTGATCAGGGCAATGATATGCTCTATCGGTATTTGCTAATTTGGGGATTTGAGAAGTTCTTACCTTGGAGAATGTTACATAGGAGAAGAATTAAATTAGAATCGCTAAGAAGATAAAAGTTACAAGGAAGTAGATTTCAATTTATCTAGTTCCTTTAAATTGAAACTGTCCTATAATAGAATGCATTCCCTTTAGATAAGGTTATGAGTTCTCCCAGCCCCCATACTCTGGATGACCAGCTGATAATCAAACATGTTGGGAGAGAAATCCTAAAGTGTAAGGTGTTTGAAGGTCAGATTGGATGACCTCTACAATGTGTTCTATATCAAAGATACTATAATTTTCACTCTGGGATTCAGTCTCCTCTTCTACAAAATAAAGGAACTTAAGCTAAGTGATCTTTAAGGAGCTTCCCAGCTCTAAAATTTCCAGATTTGTTTCTACCCAAGCTGCCATAACCTCCTCACTCAGCTAACATTTACTTGCATTCTGAATACAAGATTAGAAGCAAGTTGAGAGACTACAGACAAGAGTGGATAATGGCCATGAATCAAGCAAGTCCCTTCTTTAGTTCTACATTCATCTAGTTACCAGGACACAGTTGGAATCTAGAATGGCCCAAAAGAAGTTCAGCACAGCCATAGGGTCAAATATTTCCGCTCTCTGGGAAGCTCCCAGATTGATCTGGAAGTTGGCTACCCAAAGAAGTCAAAGGAAAAATTGGAATTTGGACCCATTCCAGACATCTAGGTCAGAACCAGAAGCAATCCCCACTTCACCCCTAGCGAGTTTCAGCCTAAGGGATATGAGAATGAATCTGACAACAAATAAAAAGACTTTAAGCATCCCTTCCTACCTGAGCCTGGCAGTGTATTGGAACTGTCAGTGCCATGATAGAACTCATTCTTTGAAATGGAAACTGGATGGTACTCTTTGAGTTCTCCTCAAACAAGTGAGATTCTTTAAGTTGGTATAGTTGAAGTTATGGAACATTTACATATCACATTTGGTTAGTGTAAAGTCAAAAAGAGACTGTGACATCCACCCTACTGTCTGAACTCCCACTACTGCTCCCAACAGCCTGGGGTGGGGTGGGCGTTGGAGGATGATAACAAGGGAGGGCTACATATGAGAAGGAGGAAGGAGAAGGCACTGATCTGTTCCTCACACTCTGAATTCCTATTATTACCACAAGTCAGGTGACTGGTCATTCTGGTGATGATGTTTTTTACTAGCTGTTTATGATAAATAAACAAACAATGCTGCATTTAGAGCCAAGGTCACTGATAACACTTGCAGACTTCTTTTTTTCTTTTTTTTTTTTTTTTTTTGGCAGTTTCTGGCCAGGGCTGGGTTTGAACCCGCCACCTCTGGCATATGGGGCTAGCGCTCTACTCCTTGAACCACAGGCGCCGCCCACACCTGCAGATTTCTATGGTCACATCCAAGAAGCAAGTTTATCTGAGCAATAACCACCACAACAGAAACGCTTCTCAAGGCAGTTCCTCTTTGCAACATCCCCCAAAATGCTGATCAGCAGTAGCAGGGGATGGAACATGTGGGGATGTTGCATGTGTGCCAATTAGGACTTCTGCTTTCACTTCAGCATTTCCCACTGTTCTATAGTTAACAGCACATCGGATGGGGGCATATGAGAGAGGTTTACTTCATAGTTTCCTCTTTCAAGAGTGAAACTTCTTTTATGTTAAATAATACACATTCAACAAGGTTCAAGAACTTCACCTGAAAAGTTGAATAATCATTTGACTTCAAAATGACAGATAATACATGGTCTTTACTGTAAGCTAACTCTGCATACTAAAATGTTTAAAGTATGAATTTACTGTGGCATATAGCAGTCCTCACTACAATGCAGAAACTATAAGGAGGAATGTTTCGTTATAGGCTTAAGCACTCACCCACTTCCTGTTGAAATACAGGGTGAGACAAATATAACCAGACCCTCTCCAACACAAAGAATTACTGACAAATATGTTTAGGGACTAAAACGATGTCCAAATAAGTAAGGCCTATAGAAGTGGAATTCTCAGGTAGACACAGAATTATTTGAGAACCAAGAAAAAACAGTTTATTTGTGATTTAAAACCAGGAGAAATTTCCAATTTCATAAAGGAATAATATCACCGCTGGGCCTACATTCAATCAATGTTAAGGATTCTTCTTGTCTTGATTGGAATTTGGGACAGTAGCAAAGAACTTCTGATCTCCAGTATCTTACTTCTTGTGTATACAAGAAGTAAGGACCATTCACATCTGGTAATTCCATAACTTTCTTCTTTTTTTTTTTATTTACTTTAGTTTTTTTTTAATTGTTTTTTAATTGTTAAATCACGGCAGTGTACATTAGTGCAACCAAGGGGTACAATGTGCTGGTTTCATGTACAATCTGAAATATTCTCATCAAACTGTTCAGTGTAGCCTTCACGGCATTTTCTTAGTTATTATATGTAGACATTTGTATTCTGCCTTTAGTAAGTTTCGCCTGTACCCACTCTAAGATGCACCATAGGTGCGGCCCCACCCATTACTGCCCTCCACCCTAACCTCCCCCCTCTCTTCCTCTTCCTTGGCCCTTTCCTCATAGTCTTGTGCTATAGTTGGGTTATAGCCTTCATGTGAAAGCTATAAATTAGCTTCATAGTAGGGCTGAGTACATTGGATACTTTGTCTTCCATTCCTGAGATACTTTGCTAAGAATAGGTTCCAGCTCCATCCATGTAAACATGAAAGAGGTAAAGTCTCCATCTTTCTTTAA
>CAUYPK010036890.1:0-10013 GCA_963574355.1 Loris lydekkerianus | reverse complement strand
TAGAAGTAGTCAGCTGATGGGTTCTGATTGGAGCAGCTATTAAGTAAGGGGAGAGAAAGAACTTATTTATTTATTTATTTTATTATTAAATCATAGCTGTGTACATTAATGTGATCATGGGGCACCATACACTGGTTTTATAGACCGTTTGATACATTTTCATCACACTGGTTAACATAGCCTTCCTGGCTTTTTCTTAGTTATTGTGTTTAAGACATTTATATTCTACATTTACTAAGTTTCACATGTTCCCTTGTAAGGTGCATTTTACAAGAGAAAGAACTTTTGATTTAAATGGATCATAATAATGACTGCCACCCTAAGTCACAAAGAAGCACTTAAATTACCTGTATTTTATTCCATTTAAGAAAGTGAAAATATGTGAAATGATATGCTTTAGAAGGAAATTTTACCTGAGCTGATGAATTACCCTACTTTTATTATTGATACTTTTAAAAATCAGTCAAAATCCATAAATACTTTAGAAAAGAGTTTAAATTTTTCTTTTTCTATTTTCTGCCTAAGTATCACCTGCCAGATAGACCTTCTCTGACCTGACCGCCATATCTAAAATAGTAGGCCCCATGACTCACTGGCCCCTTGCTCTGTTCTTTTCATGATTTATTGATATTGTATATCCTTTTATTATTTTGTTGTTATTGTCTTTTTCTTCTACTAGGATATAAGTTGCATGATGACAAAACTTTTCCCTAGATTTTTGCTGTGTTTCTGGCATGTAGAATAATGCTTGTCACCTAAAAGGCATTTTAAGTATTAAATAATCAATCACTCAACGAAGAACACAAAAGCACCAAGGAACACAGCAGGAAGCAGTGATTTACATTTATACTATCTACTATCATTTTAGGAATCTCAAAATTTTCTCTCAGAGTCTCTGAATTATTCATCATTTACTGATATTTGCAAAAAGTTTATAGCAAATCTTACTGCAATCTCAAAGATACATTAGCTAAACTCGCATTATTCATATGCAGAAATAAGCAAATATAAACATACCATATGCAGATACTAAGTGGTAAACCCAAGATTGGACATCTTATTTGACCCAATATACTGAAAATATTTCAATGGCTGCTACTAAAAGTTCTGTTTTGCATATCCTATCAAAAGGGAGGGCATTCCAGGCTCAGTGCCTATAGCACAGTGGTTATGACGCCAGCCACATGCACCAAGGCTGGCGAGTTTGAGCACAGCCTGGGCCAGCTAAACAACAACGACAACTGCAACAAGAAAATAGCTGAGTATTGTGGTGGGCGCCTGTAGTCCCAACTATTTGGGAGGCTGAGGCAAGAGAATCGCTTAAGTTTGACATTGCTGTGAGCTGTGATGCTACGACACTCTACCCAGGGTGACAACTTGAGACTCTGTCTCAAAAAAAAAAAAAAAAAAAAAAGAGGGCATTCCAATATTTTTTATATAACTTTTGTATATAATCTCATAAAGGTTTTCTTATGTAAACTTCAATCTTAGGAGTAAGGCCCCTATTTTCCAAATAAAAGTTCTAATGTGTGTAAAACAACAACGAATACCATAAATGTGTTATATAATCTCAGGTTAATGAGAATTGAATGAGTCTGACAAAAAACAAAAAATAAATTTAAATAGTGCATCCTTTTAGAAAATATCTACATATTGATTTCCTCATTTATTGAATTAACCAACCTACCTATATGCATACCTACCAACAATAACATTAAAAGGCAAATGTGGTAGAATATGTATGAGGGAAACAAACAAAAATAAAATTCTCTCACTTCTCTAGAGGGACTTTAGTGGGAGAAGATGGATAAGGACACCAAATATATGTGTGTGTGGGTGTGTGTGTGTCTGCACACACACATACACATACATATATTTAGTCCTCTCCTTTGTTCACCATCTGCTCCTGTTTCCCACGCAAGCTCTTCTAGCCTCTGTCAGTCCTGTTCTTCTATCCACCTGACCACTAACCAAATGATAGTGCCTCCCTCCTCTTAAAGAACGGGAGACCACAAGTTCGCTTAGTCATGAGTTCCACAATTTCCCATTTCTGTAGTTAAAAGTGTTTCTCTGCAGTCAAGATCATCTCCTTTTGTCAAACCTCAGGCAAGGCTTTTTTCTCTTTTCCTGTACAAGACTTATCCTTCCATCTATATCCTTGGTCTGATCTCTTCTCTGAAAGACTTGTATTGCTTTTCTCTTTGTTATTTTTAGTATACTGTATTTTGTTAGTTTTCCCTTCTCTGCTGGATCTTTCTCCATACCCCATACCCCACCTGTGGGTCATTTTCCATAGTTACCTATGTGTTGCCACCAGCCCACACCAGCCTGGCTTCTGAGAGGCGAATGTGAGCGTCTCTTCCCAACTTTGCTTTTGCTGTCACACTGGTAGATTGAAACTGTCTTCACTATAATGGGGTTATTTATATGAGGAAAAGTAGCAAATACTACATATCGGATTCATCTCCACCCCCCACCCCCGTGTTGGCTGTTAAACATTTAAAGGCAAAACACTACTCTCTCAGCTTCCTTTAAAACCAAGCTCTTGAGAAGAGTAGTTACTCTAAATATCTCAGCTTCCTCATTTCATATCAAGTATCTAAAATTAGACATCTGCTCTGCTGGACTGTAAGTGGTGTAGCAAATGGGAGGAAATGCTCCTCATCACCTGACCTCCAGGCCACATGTGGCACTGTGGACCTCTTGCTCTCTGAAAACCTCTCATTATAACTCTGATGTAGTATCTCTTGGTTCTTCTGGCAGGTCTCAGACCATTTTTTTCTCTGCCTCTCTTACTAGATCCTCTTTCTTTTTTTCTAATTCTTGATGTCTTCATGATTCTAGGCACGATCCTCTTCCACACCACCTAAATTGCCTAACTCATCAATGCCCATAGCTTCAACCTGTCCTATTAGTTACTGCCAAATGCAAAGCTCCAGGCCAGATTTTTAACTCGCATTTCAGATTGATATGTTTAAATGGCCTCTTAATATCTCCATCTAGTTATATCACAGGCATTCGAAACTCAACACACCAAAACCATAATTTGCTTTTTCCCCCTCTACATGCTATTCCATCTAATAAATTTCCTATCCATTGAAATGGCTTCACTACCCATCAAGCCAGCAAAGGAAAAAGCCTGGAAGTCACCCGAGACTCCTTGCTTTTCTCACTCTGGAAACCCACTATGTCACCAGAATCCTTCCTGTCTCTCCTTCATTGCTCCCACTTTTAGGTCCTTGTCATTCCTTCTTTAGAGTGCTATCTCCTCCTGCTCCTGTTGGACTCCAAAGTCAGCTCTCCCCAGTGGTGCTAGGATGGTATTTAAAACATTTAAATCTGATCATGTTCTTTCCCTACTCAAAGTCCTTATGTGGATCTTGGTAGCCTCTAGGATAATTTATTTATTGTATAATATTTTCTTATTGACAAATAACAGAAGACCCCAGCTAACTTGCTGAAGCAAAATGGAACTGATGACAACTGAAGACTCCAGGGAATGGATCTGGGTTGAATTATGTCAACAGGAATTGACTTCTCTTCCTATTTCAGTTCTGTCTTTTGTAGTGTTGACTGAGTTCTTTATATATTTGAAATATTTTGCATGTATTATTATAACTTCTTCAAGTGAGGAAGCAGATGCACAGAGAGGTTAGGTGGTTCACCTAAGTTAGACACAGCAAATTACTGGTGTCTCCTGCAAAATACGAATTTATGAGTATGGGCCTTCCTCTACTTTCTTGCTCAAAAAATTATTGATTATATTTGTAAGCCAGATAACTGACAGTTCAAATATTAACTTACATATTATAAAGGGAAGGTGTTCCATTTTCAAAAAGCTAAATATCACTGGAGATTTCCCACATCCTCTCTCTCCCACAGCACCAGATGACTTTCAGAGCATGTGGGAAATGTCAGAAGTGGCTGGAGTTCCCTGGTTGCCAGGAGGTTGGTGGTTCAAGGTTGGGGTGGGGTAAGATGTTTAGTCCACAGCTGCCTGCAGCAGACATCTGCTTCCCACAAACTTCTTCCTCTCTTCTAATCCCCTCAAAGGGGTCAGCGTGCAAAGTCAGAGAGGAGATTACATTGGATTCTGGCCTTTCTCCCAGTAGAAACAGTGAACAGGAAGGATTTAGTCAGCTGGTGCTAAATGTTATGTGGAGTGTAAATCCCTGTGTCTCTTGCCATAAACCTTCACATCTGTATTGTAAGATCCAGTATGCCTTTCCTGTACACGACTTTCATATCTCTTTTGAGTTTGGGCTAATGCTGTACCTTCTGCATCTGGCTGTTCACTTTTCAAAAGTTGGGTCAAGTGTCACTTTTCAATGAATATTTTCCTGAAGTGACTCTCTTTGTGAGGAAACATCTATGCCTCTTTCTGTACCCCAACATTATTTTCAAGACATTTGCCATAGTTTCTATAGCTCATCACTGTATTCCTGCATTTATGTTTGTCTACTACTGTGCAGCAAGATCTTAAAATCAGGGAGCATATTTTGAAAGTGACTTACCTGACATAATTCAGAGGCTCAACAAATATTAGATAAGGGAAAGACGAATATAAAAAATATGCAGAACCTATAATAGGGACTCCATTGTAGAAATTAAATCTGGCTAGAGCTAGGAGGAATGGACTAGAAAATTCTTTCATTCGAAGATTCTGGATTGAAGATCATTAAACACATATATTCCTGCTATAAAGATAGCCTTCACTATTTCAAAACCTGCTATCCAAATATTTATTGTAACATTTTGCAAAACGTTCCACAAAAATTTTACTATCCAAACAGAAAATTCTACCATAACAAAGTTATATAACCACAAAAATGGAAATGTTTAATTCACAGGTGAGCTCTTGTAGGAGGATATAGAGGATCTCCTTATGAAATTGTATCAGTGTCTTCTAAGGAAGTGGGAAAGCCTGTGTTTGTTAGCGTAAGAGGTCTAGAAAATCCCATGCACGGAAAACAACAACAACTTTGGTACATAAAATACATTAAGAAAGGTGATCATGTACATGGCTCTAAAATGCTCATGATTTTTTTTCCATGTGAGAAAATTTAGAAGAGTATTATATTCTAATTATTGGTTTTTAAAGCTTCACTGTGTCACTCAAGTGTGACATGGCATGTTTGAGAATCTGGAGAAGTACTCAAGCAGTGGATAGATAATCTTAATCATTGAGGTTATATAGACACCACTAATGGCTCTCTACCCCTTGAAGATCTGAAGGAGATGAAAGAATTTAACCATTTGGTAAGGAAGTTGATTTTCAGCTGAAAGTCTGGGATAGTAAAGAGGTTAAAAACTATACAAGATAGTATCATTTGAAGATCAGAAGTAGCAGCTTCTTGGTAATGAAGCTGCAGTCGTTTCCCCCAGTGAATTACAGAAAACGATTGACAAAAGTAGCAAACATGTTTTCAGCAATATCAATTTTCTTATGATTTGGATTTTTATAAAGAAATGTCATCAGAATATAATAAAAAAGAGTTAGGACATGGGGCATCCAAAGATAGGCTGACACACAACTTTCAAGTGAAAATTGTAAAGGTGATGTTAAACTAAAGCCAGTCTACTTGTATAACTCTAAATACCCCAGGTTCCTTAAGGAAATGTGGAAAAGTAAATCACCTGATATATGGTTCTTAAATCTAAAATTTGGTTGAAAAAAACATGAAGTGATTATTCAAGGAGTCATTGTTTCTAATGGTCCCTTTTCTTAGGAGTATAAAGTCTTAGAACATAAAGTATTGTGGTTAGGGCATGGGTAAATTTTATTCAATAAAAGTTTGGTGGAATTGCTGTGGAGAACCCCAGTTAGATTGTTCAGCTAAGAAAATACCTCCTGCACCCCACCTCAGGATGGATCTCTGAACTGTTTTTTCATCGCTAATTCATTCTGCCAGTGGTGACATCATCTCTCCGTGGAGGGGCTGTGTACCTCCTCTGGCTGTGGCTTTGCTAAACCTTCAGTGGTACTCTTTGATGTTTAGAGGCACTTTCTATTTAGCTCCAACAAATGGAAGTTCTTTGGTTTTCAGTTTTAATGAAGCCTTTCTAAGCCTGCAGAATGAAAGCCAAAGGCTCTCAGAGAAAACTCAGTTCTCCAGGCTCAATGAAAGGGCTTGTTTTAGAGCAGTGAATAGATTTTGATCATGTTGGGTATTCTTGAATAATGCCCTAAAGAAGAAAACATTTGCCTAAGCGAAGAGTGACATGCAAATTTTTTCTTGTAACTTGTATCTGTGAAAAATGCCTCACTCCAGGGTTGCAAAATGTTCTAAGACCTGGATGCTAATTAGTGTTTATGAACAGAGAAGCTCTTACCCTCTAAGATTTCTTCTCTGGAAAGTAGGCATTTTTTCCTCACATCTCTTGTTTGAATATAGGACTCTTTTGCAATTGCCATCATTGCTAAACCAAAGAAATATCAATAACTTGCATGACCATAGTAAGATAGCAATCTGCTAAAATAATTTAGCAGATATTTGTTAATTGTTTATTATAGGTCATAACCTAGATGGTAGAGGGACTAGGAAAAAAGTAATATCTAATTATTACTCTTGGAGAACTATTAGGACCTATGTAAAATAAGTAAATAAATAATTATTGGATTTCTTTTGCTTTTGTACTTTCCTAAGCGATCCATCAATGACTATGTTTATACGAATATTACTATGTCTGCTCTCTCACCGTCTATTATTTTTTTTAAAAGGACAGTCTCATTTCCATAGCCAGAAAACTTCAAATTTAGTATTTCTTAAGTAAATAAATATTTCTTAAGTAGCTAAATAATAGTATATCATGAGGTATTATTAACATACAATGATCACCTTTCACGGACAGGTAAACCATAACATGAGTGGAATCTGACAAATATTTCCATAGAAATACGTATTTGTATAAAGGGAACACATATAAATGGGATTTAATTTTCCTAAGTTTTAAACTATAGGGGGTATTGATATTTGAACCATACTTTGCAAGACTAATAGCTTTCTGTTCAGGAAGGAAAGGGACAGTTCTGGAAATGAAAACCTAATGATCCGTCTGTTGATCCAGAAATTTGAATACACGGAAGTGTCTGTTTTATTTAGTGAAAACCAGGTATGTGTTGCCAGAGCTTAGCGGGCAGGAGGGTTAGGGTACCTTAGGATGAAGATTAACATCATGTTATCCTATAAAGGACCTTGCAGCAATACCTGAAAAATCTTCAAGGAAAACCCCCTACAATTATCTGTATATTACATTTATAAATGCATTATTTTCCAAGGCTTTTCCTACTTTCCCTACTTCTTCCAAGTTAATTCTGAACATTAACATGATTAGATTCTGAGAGTGCAGAAGATTCTAAGATTTTTTTTTTATTTGAAGTATTTATTTTTAAAAACTTAATCTGCTATTTTGTTTCTTTCTGTTTTTAATTAAACTCATGTTGGCAATCCTTTTCATTGGGTGAGTCACACAGGATTGAACTCTTAGCAACTAATCAAAATTTATTGTACATTAGGCAGTTTTGATAAATTGTACTTTTTAAAAGTGTAATTTATTTAGTGCTACCTTTGAGTACAATACACGTACATTTGAAAAACATGAGTTTTGAACTGAGAATGCAATTTAATTTTTGACTAGTTTCAAAGTAAATACTGCTATACTGGGTCCTCAGTAGAGGGTGGAAAGAAATTCTTTGAACATTAGTAATCTAACTTGAGTGAAAGCAAACCAGAAAATAAAGGATAGGCCATGCTGAAGAGAATCCTGAGTGTAATCTCTAGGTGCTAAGGTTTTCTAACCAGGGCTTTGCATGTATAAGTTCATTTTCTTAATAAAATTGACTTGTATATAGACTAGAGGATTAGAAACAATTCTGAAGACCAAGGCAAAAATTTCCTTGCAGTTTGTATGCATACAAACTGCACACCAGGAACACTAGTGCTCAGAGGACAATTCAAGTATTTGCCAAACAATGTTCCCCATAAAACACTTAAAGATTTTAAACTGCCCAAAGATCCTTTCTTTAAACTTTAAAAAAAAATTAAGCAACAACAACAAAAGCAAGACCTGGAAACTGTTGAACAAAGAATTGGGGAAAAAATATTCTACAAGTCAGAAAAAAAGCATCAATTGCATAGGTAGAAATTTTAGAATTATCTGCTGAGAAACTACATTCTATGGAACTTTGAACAAAATCAACGTGTGGGAAAATGATGTGCATCAGTGAAGAACGGTTAAGAATTAGGAGAGCCTGGATGTTTCATCTCCCTGGAAGTTAAGGAAGGAAGGAGAGCGCAGAGCAAGTGACAGAGTGGAGTGGAACCAAAGGCTGCTGGAATCAGTAGATACGAATATTGGCCTGTGGCTGGTAATGAGAATGTTTGGAGAATGGTCATAAAGCAAACATTGGTGGTGAAAAGGCAATGGATGTATGGTAACATTTTGTGATGTTTGTTGGTGAAGGGAAGAAGTATGAGAAAAGAAGAGTTTGAAGGCACAGTTGAGGCAAGAGAAGATTGTACGGAATCAGAGACACAGAGGGGAAAGAACCAGGAATTAAAGATGTGGGCACCAACAAAGCTTATGCTTGCATTGATGTTCAGGAAAAATTAGATCAATACACAGGCAGGAAAGTTGCCTTTATAGTTCATATGTGAATAAAATCAGTTGTTCTCAGAAAACTATAACAATATCTGATATAGTTAATTAGTCTGAAGCAAATAATTCCAAACTGTTTTAGGGTAATCTTTGTTTAGAGCAATAATTTATTTAAAAATTACTCTAAGGTCTATAACCATTTATTTCTCTGGTCATGGTAAATACTTCCTGTAATTTGAACATAGAAGATATTTCTGAAGTGGGTGCTGGGGATAATCACAAATACAGCCACGTCTCTGTGATAAATGATTTAGACTAATTACTGACGTGCTCCATTGAATACTAATACTCCCCATGAAATGACTTTAATACAAATAAAATGACAGCTGCGCTGCAGTGAAGGGACACATGAAGCTTTGCGTTCGCTTGTCTCCAAGGTTACCATCTGCGCTGATCTGAAGTTTCAGTGTGTGGGATTTCTAACCTGTGCAGAGACTATATTTTCAGACCAGGTATGAATTGGCTATAAAAACAGCTTGGAAGGTACTTGAGCATTTATTTGCACTACCTCCGTGCTGACCATAATCACTCAATTGTCCTGGAGAGACAGATGTCTGTTTCCTGTTACAAATTTCCTGCAATAGTTATAAGAATAACTAGAATGTTAAGGATTGTTTGACCCCACTTTGCATATAGAAACAAAAAGATGTGAATTTCCATACTGTACTACTGAATCATATTCTAGATAAAATTGAGAACCAAAAAAGATTTGAAAACTGAAATGACTTCTACTCTGGTGTTTTTATGATTACTATTTTGTAATTTATGTATACTTTTCAAATAAACATAAAAATTTAACTTTAAAGCATAGGCATTTTAGAAGTCTAGAACCTATAAATGTGACTCTAAATTTTTTTTAAAAATTGTATTTTTGTATTTTAAAAGGAAGAAAGACTTTATTTTAAAATTCTATTGAATTTTACATTTCTTAATTTCAAACATTTCTTATTTTTCAACAAATTTTTTTTTTTTTTAATTAAATCATAGCTGCGTACATTGATATGATCATGGGGCATCATACACTAGCTTCACAGACCATTTGACACATTTTCATCACAATAGTTAACATAACCTTCCTGGCATTTTCCCAGTTACCATGCCAAGACATTTACATTCCACATTTACTAAGTTTCACATATTACCTTTGTTAGATGCCCCGCAGGTGTAATTCCACCAGTACCCCTCTCTCCACCCACCTCCCCCCTCCCTCCTTTCCCTTTCCCCCTTTCCCCTATTCTTAGGTTGTAACTGGGTTATAGCTTTCATGTGAAAGCCCTAAATTAGTTTCATAGTAGGGCTGAGTACATTGGGTACTTTTTCTTCCATTCCTGAGATACTTTACTAAGAAGAATATG
>CAUYPK010036888.1:0-71830 GCA_963574355.1 Loris lydekkerianus | reverse complement strand
GGTTTGAATGGCAGATCTATTTTTAGATCTCTAAATGTTCTCCAAACATCTTTCCAAAAGGAATGTATTAATTTGCATTCCCACCAGCAGTGTAGAAGTGTTCCCTTTTCTCCACATCCACGCCAACATCTCTGGTCTTGGAATTTTGTGATATGGGCTAATCTTACTAGAGTTAAATGATATTTTATTTCATTTTTTAAAATCCGTCCATTGGCCACCCAAAGGCCAGCCAAAGTTTTAATTCCAGATCTCTTATACTTATTATGACTATGTTTTGTCTACTTGGATGGATAGTGTTGGAAATGTTTCAGCTGTCTTATAGTTAAGGTGAAACGTCAGGCCATTCCCATTCCCACCAGCTACTCTGTGGGAACTACAGGTGCCTGTCACCATGCCCAGCTAGTTTTTCTATTTTTAGTAGAGATAGGGTCTCACTCTTGCTCAGGTGGTTCTGGAACTCCTGAGCTCAGGTGATCCACCTGCCTTGGCCTCTAAGAGTGCTAGCATTACAGGCGTGAGCCATGGCACCTGGCCCAATGTACTATTAGTTGACTAGCGGTTCTATCAAGAAACTTATCCAGAGACTGACATTTCACTATTACTAATTAATGTTTTGACTGATTAAATTTTCAATTGATCTCTCTGGTCTGTGTTGAAAAAAATTAAAATTCTTTGATAAGGCTAAGACTTCAAAGAGTTAGAGAAAGGAGAATTTCAGACTCATCTTGTTCTTTACCTCACTTTGAGCAGAATGTGTTCATTCTGTGTATTTATTTTATATCTTCTGTTTCTTTCTGCTAAATAAGATTTTTTATGATGACACTCCTACTTTGATATTTTTTGTCAGTGAATTTTTAATTACACATAATATTATGTGTAATTTCTATAATGGTAATTCTATAAGCAAGTATAATGCTAGTGGTTATTTACATTATAGGTATTCTTTAAATGGATATATCTTAATTAGGATTTTAATTTTCAGATCATGTTTGGCTTTTCAGGGGAGTATGGATATTGTTAGTCTTTATTACTTATCCTTTAAGATAAAAAATGACAAGGAATTTTCTAGAGCAGGCACATCACTTCACAGATAATTGACTAAAATTTGAGAAATGGCTAGAAATTTTATGTGGGAGGTTTTAGGCAGAGGGAAGGTTAAAAAAATGATTGTGAGTATGAAGTGTCAAAATAGAGCCGTAATACTTCAGAGTAAAATGATCGATGGCACTTTGTGACTAAATTACTTTAGTAAATGTGTAATTTTTGTTTCGAAGAAGAAATTAAATATTCATAGTACAATGCTCATTTATCAGCTGTAATCAGCAATCTATGAAAGTGTTGCAAATGATCAGACATGTTAATTACCTAATTAAATACAAAATTGACTAAAATGAAGTATACTGTGTTAAACTAAGTTTGAATTAGACCAATTTACATATAATTATTTTAGGTTTAAGGGAACTTTCACCAAGTACACAACTCATTTACTCACTCATCCATTTATTACACCAAAACATTTTGCATCACATCAGTATTTTAAGTTTTCTTCAGTTCATCTATGAGCACCCACCATGCGCCAGGCACTGTGTTAGGGCAGCTGTCATATAGCAGATACATGAAGGAAGTGACTAGCTTACCCTAGAATTTCATATCTTTGCCCAAATAGTCTTCCTCATAATTTCCTTGACAGTTCCATCAAAATTTTGCTCTATCAGCCTGTGTAGACATCCTTTTTTAGGATTTACCACCACTTGTTTATCTACTTAAACATAAGTTCTGGGCGGTGCCTGTGGCTCAAAGGAGTAGGGCACTGGCCCCATATGCTGGAGGTGCAAGGTTCAAACCCAGCCCCAGCCAAAAACTGCAAAAAAAAAAAAAAAAAAAAAAGAACTTGAACATAAGTTCTCTGTCATAGATGTGCAAGCTTTATGAAGGCCAGCTGCTTACATATCTTGTTCCTATTAGCACCTTCAGTGCCCAAAATATAGTAGATGCTCACTAAATGAAGTGAATGAAAAGACAGGTTTTACTTAAGGAAGCATATGGGCTTCCGTAATAGATAAATTCCAAAATCTCAGTGGCTTAAAGTACATAGGAATATTTTCTTTCATGACATACAAAACATAATTAGAATGAAACAATCACGCTAATAAGAACTAAGTTATGTAGACCCACCTAGACGCACAAGTACTTGCTGACCTCTGTCATAGAGGAACATGTTAAGAGCCAAGGGAACAGGGATAGATCAACCAAGTCTGTTTAGGAAAGAATACATGATGTTTGCCTTAGATATTAAAGGAAGAATTGGAGTTTTTCATGCAAAGAGCATTTGATATAGAGCATGAAGCTGAAAATAATTTCAAGGACTAGAAATGCGATTAAAAACTATAAAATAAAAGATTTCTGCATGATAGCTTGCATCACTATTAACTATAGTCAAAACAGCACATCGTACCCATAAATATATACATTTATGCATACATATATGATTGTCAATTATAAGTTTAAAAAGGATAAAAATACAAACCTTCCTCAATACCAACAGATATTCTAGAAGAAAAGTAAATAAAACAGACAACATACTAAATTATGTGTCAAAAAATAGAAGGATTTGTAGACATGGCATCACAAGTCTGAAAGAGAGGTCATCAAAACCCTGCTTGTGAGTTGCATCACTCCTGAATCCCTGTTATTGAGCTGACCAGAATCTATTTCACATTTTGTTTTCCTTTAAATAAAGAATATTCTTTTCTGATTTGTTTGTGCCATATGTGGCACAAACCTGAAAGACTGCTTATGGTGGGAAAATCCATCCATTGGGAGAGTCACAGAAACAGTTCTGGGCAGATTTTGGTGCTCAGGTACGGAGTGGAAGCCACTGGCAGCCTGGCAGAGGAGGGCGAGGAGGGCATGGAGGCCACGGCAGGAAGAAGGCAGTAGTGGTAGGAATGAAGGCAGGAGAGAGGGGGTTTTGCCCTAGGAACACTGTATTTTTTTTTTCCAGGTGAAATGATAAAATCACGCAAGTGAGCAAAAATCAAACTGTGTTTCTAAGGGAGGAGGACAGCTTGCCCTTGTCCACTTCTGCTACCTTGACTATAAAAAGAATGAAAGGAAGCCTTTATTCGTTGAATGATACCTGCAATTTTGTGGAATTTATATCTTTGTCAAATACTCTGCATATTAAATATATGCATTTTATGTTGAATAAACTTCAGGCTGTATCAATATCTGAGTACACATTTAAGTGAGCATGTTTGTGCTTCACTCAGTAGTATGTTTTGCCCTCAGTTGAAACACATTTCGAAAGTGACCTTGGTCCTTGTGTTAGAAGAGATTCATGATGAGGGCTACATGCGTGTCAGACTCAACCCAGTGGCTAGACGATCATTAGAGAAAGACAATCAGCAAATCCATAGTATTTTTGGATAATTTTCACTCATTTGCTTATTCATTTATTCATTCAATTATATTCAGATTCTAGTTGTGTTTGTTTTATTTATTTATTTATTTTTTTCTTTTCAGAACTTTGCCAGGTTCTTAAAACAAAACCAAACAAAACAAAAGAAAACAAAACAAAACATAAGAAGTGGCTTTTGAAGAATATTTAGTCTAATGCCTTTGAAATACTTATTGACACTTATAGAATTAGTCATTAAAAATCATTTTATCCAGAATGTGTTTGTGTGCACTCAGTAGCAGCGAGGAAGGGATCTCTAATATGAAACCGATATATAATCTCCATACACTCATGAATGGTAAAACACAAATATAATCTAGTAAGTGGGAGGGGAGGGGAAGTGGAGAGGGTGATTGGTGGGAGGAGGGAGGGCATTTGGTGGGATCTCCCCTAATGTACACAATGCAAGGGTATATTTCAAAATAACTGAAAGTAAATTTTAAATGTCTTACCACAAAACATAAGTGAGGTGATGTCGATGTTGATCTGTTTGATTTAAACATTCCACATTGCATATCAAATCATCACATTGTACCCCATAAATGTATACAGATATGATTTTAATGAAAATTAATAGCAAGAAAATATGTAGTAATATAGAAAAATACACACTCTGTATCAGTATATTATAAAACTGAACCCAGAGTAAAGTTTTGTACAGCATGTCCTTAAATTCCATAAATTGACGATTACTGTATTGAGTGTGCTTATTGAAGCACTGATAATGCTATTTCTGAAATAACATGAAAAGGAGGTACAAATGGCCCAAAAAAATATGCCAGTTACAGAAGAACTTGTTTTCTACTCTAAATACATTCATTTCAAAATTCTGAAATTTTGATGAACTTTGGTATTTCACAGCATTTGACCGAATAAAACTCAGCTGCACAGTGTCTAGTGACATTTCTTTCACTGAGTTGGAGAAATTAAAAAAAAAAAACATAATAAAGAAAGGTACTGCAACTTAAGCTAAATGTCAGAGCAACTCATTCTCCATTCTTGTCAGGATGTCTGTGGCTTTCAATTGCCTTAGGAATTTTGTTTCCTAACCGTGGGAATAATCAAATGTGAATCAATTAGGTAATATTTAAAATGTACAAAAAGAAGACATTAGAACTTATAAGCTTGTGTTTGTTGAATGTAGAAAAAAGAGGTTTGATGAATGTGGAAGACCACAGTTTTTCAGGATTACAGTGGCTCTAAAGTATACATCTCTGGAAGTTCCCAGATAACTCCAATATAAACCAGTGCACTATTTCCATATTCTTTCCCATCTGCACTGTGGCTGTGAGTCCATTATCCTCCACATAAGAAGTAAAATTATGGCAAAACTGTGACCTCTACTTGCTGATTGTGGAAGATTTCTTATTATGATCAAGGAAGTTATTCAAGGTATATCCCAAAGTCACTGGATTGAGATGAATTGACATGCAATATCATCTGAGGATCATGTGGGATTTACCTCAGTCTCACAGATATGCTACTGTGTGTCACTGCAGCTCAGCTACTGGAGGCAGAAGAAATTACAGCTGTAGGGTCACAGCTACCCTTCCCCTCTTCTCCTTCTCTATGCCATCAGTTTCCTTGGCAACATATTTTCTCTCTTTCCTTTGAAAATTGTTATAAGGTAGAAATTTGGGTTGTGTTAGCAATAAAGATGACTAAAACTCAGGCCAAGAGATAATTTTTCTTTCCAGTAAGAAAAGAACTCTCTCACAATATTTTAGTCATCATTTGAACATTTTATTCATCCTTAATACATCCTGTGGTAGGATGGGACCCTCATGCTGGAGTCCCAGAAACTGAGCTTGAAAACATCTTGCAGAAGGAAGCCGTCACCACGCGAGTTGCAAGCGCACCTCTCCACCCAGGGGAAGTTTCCCCTGTCGCTGCAAGTGGGAGTAAGTGTGGAGTCTGGGTGCCACTGCCGCTGCTGGAAGAGTTTATCCTGAAGGAGACCTCAGGAAGAGAAGAGTGGCAGATTAAAAGCAGCCCACAAATCCACAGCTCCCTGGGAAGGAAGAGTAGAGAAGGAGCAGCTGCCTACCTATTCTCAGAAGGAACATTGTGAGACCACAGAGAAGCACTGTGGGACTCTCAGTGTGGGAAGAAGAGAGGTGATGTGATACATTTCATAACATCAAAGCATGAGCAGGGAAAGCAGGGAGGATCAGCAGGATAGAGTGCTGGGGCACCGGGCTCACCCTGCAGGCCCTGTAGCCAAGTTGTGAGAGGGCTCGCTCAGCTACCATGCCCGGGGACCTGCTTGGAGTCTGTGCAGAGTCATTGCACCAGAAAAGAGATACAGTGGGGATCGCACTGCAGCTAGAGCCATCCTGAGCTATGGGGTGCACAGTGCCAGGTTGTCACAGAAATCGGCTTTGCAACTATGGCCTTCATGTTGCCCTCATGGAGCTGGGGAGGGAGCAGATAAACCAGAGGCTCCTTTAAGCTGTACCTGGTGACTGGAAACCAAGCATTACTTCCCACAGTGCAGCAGGATCTGAGCACAGGATCTGACTGAGATGCTATGGGCTTCACCACGGGAGCCTTTGAGTAAGTGCCTGGGCAAGTCCTGGGTAGGGTAGGAAGAACTCTGCTAGTCCCTAGGCTGCTGGAACCAACCTCTACCCATGTGTCTTGGCATTCATGTAGTCCCCAAGCCTGTGGAACAGACAGCCACTTGCTTGGCCCTGATTCTGCTCTCCAGGTCCTAACTGGTCTGCTGCGGGTTCAGTCCTGACTCTACCCTTCAGGTCAGATCAGCCCTGCAGCCCCCTGCTCCAAGCTCTGAGGCCCTGCTCACTCAGAAGTTCTCCTTCTGGCTCATCCCCAGTCCATGGGAATTGTTTCTGTGCCTCCAAAACTCCTGCCAGGCCCGGGCTGCTGCCCCCAAGATTCCAGCACTGCAAATGTTATTCTGATTCTCTACCACTGCCATAGTGCCAGTGGAAACTGTGCCGAAGTCCAATACCTGCCAGGGGACCTTCCAGCCCAGAGATACCAGTACACTGGGACTTTGGGAAAATACACAAAGCTTGGGGATGTATGGCTACTGCTTAGAAAGCCTCACCTAGCTGTCATTGTCACCTCTGTGGAGAAACCCTGGGCAGAACAATCCCTACAACACCAGCCTCAGTGAAGAGGGTCTTGGCCAGCTTCCAATTCAAACACTCTATAACTACCCAGTGAATAACCTAAAATCCAGCACACACAACATCCAGCAAGGCTTGAATGAGGCAATAGCAGGTGAACAGATCAAATAAGAACAACTGCATTAGTGGCTTCCAAATGTATACGCCCCTTTCCTGTCTTGTCAACGGTTCAGTGTAGGGAGCAAAAAACACCATTTGGGGACCTCACCTTCTGCTTATTAAACAGGAGAGTTCTCATCAAAGAACAGATGCCTTTCAGAACTATTATCCCTGAGTCAATCAAAAAGGTTTCAGATGAGAAGAAACCAGAAAAAGAACCTAGGTGACATGAAAAATCGAAATAGATAAACACCCCAAGGGATCACAATGGAGTTATGGGAGTAAACCCCAGCTACAAGGAAATTGTAAAAGTGATGGATAGGGAATTCAGATTGTAGATGGAAAATAAGGTGAATTGAATTAAAGAGACTATTGAAAACCAACAAGAAGAAACCAAACATATTTCAGCAAATTAAAGAACAAGTCACCAAAGAGCTAGACAACATAAGGAAGAATATAATACAACTTAAAGAAATGAAAGAGTCATTTAGGGAATTTCAAAACACACAGAAATCAATAGATTCAACCAAGGAGGAGAAAAAATCCTAGAGCTTGAAGACAAGTCTCTCAAGCTAATCCCGTCATTTAAAGAGGTAGAGAAGAGAACACAACAGGTGGCACAGTGACTTAGAGAGACATGGGGAGTTGCAAAGCAAACTAACATACAAACTATAGGCATCCCTGAGGAAGAAGAGGAAAAAGGTAAAATGGAAAATCCACTTGAGGGAATTTCTGAGGAAAACTTCCCCAGCATTGGCACTAGAGATACAGATGTCCAGATACATGATGGTCATCAAACTCTGGAAAGATTCTTAGAAACAGGACGTCTCCAACACACATAGTAACCAACATAGCCAAAGTCAAAATGAAGGAGAAAATTCTACAAGCAACTAGATGGAAGCAGAAACTGTCCTACAAAGGAAAACCCATTAGGCTTTAATGAAAGAGGCGTAGACCAAAGAAACAGAGTAAAGAACCCAGATATGAAACCATCCACCTATAGCCAACTGATCTTTGGTAAAGCAGACAATAATGCACACTGGGGCAAAGAAACCCTATTCAATAAATGATGCTGGGAAAATAGGATAGCCACATGCAGAAGACTGAAGTTTATCACCACTCACAAAAATTAATTCATGATGGACAAAGGACTTAAGTGCAAGGCATGAAACCATACAAATTCTAGAAGAAAATGTAGGAAAAGCTCTTCTAGATATAGGCCTAAGCAAACAATTTATGACTGAGACCCCCCAAAGGCAAATATGGCAACAACAAAAATAAATAAATGGAATTTTTTTAAATTAAAAAGCTTATGCAGCAAAGGAAATAACATAGCAAATGGCCAACCTACAGATTGGGAGAAAATATTTGCAATCTACACATCTGATAAAGGGCTGACATTAGAATATACAAAGAACTCAAATCAGCAAGGAAAAAAAAATAGCACCAAACCACCCTATTAAAAAGTGGGAAAAATACTTGAACAGAAGCTTTTCAAAAAAAGATAGAAAAATGCTAAGTGAGATATCACCCTACTCCTGCCATTATGTCCATTATTAAAGAGTCCCAAAACAATAGATTCTGGTGTGGATGAAGAGAGAAAGGAACACTTATACACTGCTGGTGGGACAGCAAATTATTCAACCCCTATGGAAATCAGTATGGGGTTCCTCAAAGAACTTAATGTATACCTCGCATTCAATACGGCAGTTCACACTAATGGGTAACTACTTGGATGAAGAGAAGTATTTTTATCAAAAAGGATCTGCACTCAAGTGTTTGTTGTAGCACAATCACAATCACAAAGATGTAGAATCAACCCAAATGCTCATCGGTTCATGAGTGAATTAACAAAATATGGTATGTACCTACTATGGAGTGCTACTCAGCCACAAAGAAGAAAAGATAAATTAATACTTTCTTGCAGCAATTTGGGAGGATTGCATTAAACTAATGGAGACCATTAAACTAATCAGCATATCTCAAGAATGGAAACATAAACATTAGCTTGAAACTAGCTGAGAAGCACACAAGTGCACAGTGGGAAGTAAAAGTCATAGTAAATCAAGCAAGTGATTGTTGCCAGGGTGATGCTGCCAGGAAAAGAACAATTTAATATTCATTATAAGAACCAATTTTAGAGGAAAGAAAATCAAGAGATAGGTATGATCCAATTTCTGTTTTGTTTCCTTATTAAATGGGAATGTCCAAAATCTTCTTAGTTATCAATTAGAAAATGGAAAATTCAGCACCTTAATTATACACCACACATATACTGAGACTATGAAAATACATATTAAACTTGAAATTGCTGGAAAAAATGTAACATGTCAATCAAAGATTTTTTGTAGAGTATTGAAAGTAAAAAGAGGAAATATATTTAAGTAGATGATGATCATGCACATCATTCCTCCCAGCTATGAATACAAATGTGGTGATGTCAGCGTCTTCCTGGCCTGTGGATCCACCTGGTAATACAGTATCTGAAGAAAATTATTGAAAATCTCAGAAAATTGCTGCTGAGAGTCTCTGAGGAATGTCACACACAATGCCTCATATGTGTTATACACCGTGTTCTGCATTGACCCTTCCAAGATGCCCACTTCTCGCTACAACCCATAAGGGTGTCTCATAACCACCATACCTGGTATACCTGATCTGAGGTCTGATGTCCATAACAAGGGTTTTATTTCTTGATGCTCCAAATACCTCTGTGCATATTAAGGTCTCTACGTACCGAAGCAAGATGCCTCAGCATGGTGCTAAGCAATGACAGAGGTGCCACCAGCAAGCAACAGAGGAAGATATGAATCAGAAAGCTGTAAAAAAAAAGGAGCAGAGGAAAAGGAAGGGCAAAGCAGCAGAGAGGGAGGAAAAACGGGAGCCCCATTCTCAGCCCTCCTCCTCTTGCCCTGGCTCATCCTGCCCTCGCCCGTCTGGAATAACTAAAAAAAGTAAAGCTTTAGGCACATTGAAGTTTTCCTTGTTATTTAGTTGCTATCAATGTTGTTATTATTGCTTCTACCTCTCACAGAATCTCAGTAGAAACAGCTTCTTCAGATGCACCTACATGCTGTCTTGGACAGATTTAGGCATAATTCCATGAGGCCTGTGAGACCAATAAAATTTTAAGTGTGACATCAGGCCTCAACTCCCAATCTCTTTCCTGCAGTCACTCATAGGCAACAGCTCTCCCTGTTTTCAGTTTTAGCTCTTTGATTTCATGAAGTAAATCCTTTTATTTCGAAAATAAACCCTTAGGAAAATTTGAGTAATGTACACCATCCATTCTAAAGTCCATGTACCTCTGGGGGAATCCCTAAGACCTTTTCAGACCCTTTGGTTCCATGAGAACCAAAATAATTTTATAGACCAAAGACCTCCTTTCAATTACAGTGTTCCTGTAAATGAAATTTCTGTGTTAGGAATTTGGGGTTCTCAGTATGAAGTAAGCCCTATTATGTCCCCAACCATACTGATTCTTCTGAAAACTGAAAAAATTGACAGGGTTTTCAGGGACCAAAATTGTTCAATAACTCAATAAGAAGTCCAATGGTAAAGCTTAAAAGACTTTGGTCTTCTGCAGTTAGGGTAGGGAGACTCCCTTGTAAAACAAAGCAGAGAAAAAGGCCTCCATGATCAGAGAGGGAGCTGTGGGGACTCATTTGTGAGCTATTTGTCTGTGTTGTGCATGGACTGAGACCTCATTGTCCCCACCAACTAGGTCCCCACTATGCTGCCGAGCCTCAGCCGCAGCTGGCGGACCCATTTGCTGGACCAGCCAGAGCCTATCTTTTAGTAACTTGGAAATGGGACAGAGGATGTAGCAAGTGTCCACACCTGAACATGTTGGCTATGTTTGTCATGCAGAAGGGCAATAATGTCAGTTCCCGGAGAGAGAGAAGGTTGAGACAGGCACTCAATGAAACAGAGAGAAGCAACTAGGTGGCCCAGAACGAGCTAGAAGAGAGTCGCTGGGCACCTCTCCAGGTCCTGGTTTCAGGATGTCATGAAGACTGGCTTCATTCCCAGTTCTTTCATTCCGTAAAACATCCCTTTCTCCTAAAATACATTTCCCTTTTTAATTTAAACTAAATTGAGTGAGTTCTAGTCTTTAAAAAGCAACTAATTCCTGATGAAGTCAGAAATTAGTTATAGAAAGGGTTGCAAACAACTCACATGATATTTTAGAGAATTTAAAAGCATCTGTTCCTCAAATAAAATATAATCTAAATCAGTATATTATTTATATAATAATTATATAAAGGATATGTTATAGAATATATCATTAATATGGTTATTATATAAATTACATGTATATCATTATTAGTCCTGCATCTGGAATAGTAGAAAGTATATTTGCTATAACAGTTCATCCACCTTTTCCTTTCAGTTTTTCTAAACATTCATTAGATGGTTGATATGGAGGTAAAGGATAAATCTATATTTTTCCTGTTCTATCAGTGATGTATCTGTGGTATAGTTTGCTAAGAATCTGAATTCCTTTTCTTTTTTTCTTCCCTATTCCATCAAAATTTTATATAATGATATAGAATAGTATTATTATAGTCTCTCTACTAACAGCTCTGTTTTTCTTTAATCTTGATGTCTGTGGTGAAATTATAGTGTGAAGCAGTTCACTGTGCGCCGGCTAGCAACTTGTTTGAGTCTGGTGAGAGGGAACACCCTGTGTTGTGCACACACACACACACAAGTTCTGTGCTGCGAGCTTATTACTTACAGATAGGCTGTGGGAAGCAGCAGAAGCCCAGGGGTCATGGCAAGCTGGTCTCCTAAACTTCAAGAAAGGTGCCCAGGGTGAGCAGCATATCAGCTTTCCATGCTGCACCTGCCCCACAGTGGAAGGCCTGGAAAACATTCCCCACTGCAGGCTTTAAGGGCCACTTAACTCAATGGTGTGAGGTGTTAATGCACATCTTGATTGTGAGGTGGGGAGACTAGAACAGAGCCTGGGCTGTTCTGGCTAGTTTCCGCCTGTCTCAGGATGCTGTGTTCCTAGCACATTCTCTAGTGTCTAGCTGTTCTTGAGAACCACACCTGGGAAGGGAAGAGAACGGATCAGTTCAAGACCACCCAGAGAACTGCCCCACATATAGCAATTTCATATTTTCTCTTAAATTATGTAACATTTTAAAACAATATGCACTGAAAAGTTACTTAAACTTGAATGTAATTATGTATGTGTGTGTATATATTATTGTTGGGGATTTACTGAGGGTACAAGAAACCAGGTTATACTGATTGCATGTATTTCTTATAAATAGTGAAATCTTGGCAACAAATAAATAACGCTGTACTTTACTAGGCACATCATTACAGAATAATCCCCAATATATCTATATATAATACTTTAATAATGATAAATCTTAGTAAATAATGATTTCTATCATAAAATACCAGCAACATAATTATAGCACAGTTAAGAAAGGAGTACAAGAGCTATAATAGTAATTATCAAACATAGCTACTGTGCTACGAACAATATGATCTTTACAAATTTTTAAAGATACAGAGGTCAATAATTACTAAATTAATTTGAAATTCAAGTTTTTTCTTGGAAGTTTATTTTAGATTTGCTAAATTAATAATACATTGATTATTAAACAAATATTATATATCTCTCTCTCATGTTAGATCAAAACCGTTTATTTCCATTTGCCTATAAATTGCCATCACATACAGATTTTATTAGAAAGAAGCACTTTATTGCCATTATAATTTTTAAAGCTAAAAATCTAATAAAATATTTTTTTACAAAATCTGAAAATGTTAGCAATATATACCTTGTGAAATGCAATTCTTACGTAGTACTTTGAGTTCACTGTCTAATGGGAAAATAGGTGATAAATAAAAAATAAGCACAAAAATATAAGAACTATTAGCAATTCATAAATACCATGAAAAAATCAGAGTGAGCATATTGTAGAGTTTTAGGGACAACTTTATATTCTCTAGTCCAGGACAAACTTTTTAATGCAATAATAGTTAAGAACTAAGAGCTAAGAAGACAGAAAAAAAGAATAGCCAATGCAGAAGTCTCTGAGTGAGTATTATCTGGAAAGTTCGAGAAACAGAAATAAGGTTATTGCAGCAAGAACACCGGGAAGGAAAGGGAGAAGAAGGGTGCAATGTGAAGTTCCCGGTCAGTTAGGACCTTAAATGCAAGAGTGAGGAGTCTGATCTCCATTCTAAGGTTGAGGGAAAATCATTGGAGAATTATAAGCAGCTGTGGCCCACTCTGGCGTATGGCTTGAAAAAATCTCTTGGCTGCTCTGGGGTTAGGTAGATGGGGTTGGGGGGACAGTGGAAGTGGTTCGCCTAAAAGATTAGTGCAGTAATTCAGAGGAGCAATGGTGGAGCCTTACGTTAAGGTAGTTATGTGGAGAAATACAAAAGAAGGCGAATTTTGAGTTATTTAAAGGTAGAGTGAAAAGACTTGTGTATATATTGATTTGGAAAAAGGAGAAAAAGTAGTTTTTAGGTTTGAAGATGGACAACTGGATCATTTCCATGCCATTGTCTGAGACTGGGAGACAGGAAGGCGTTTAGGGGGATATAGGGAAAAAGGATTCTGTTTGGGAAACTTTACATTTGAAGCTTCTGGCAAATAAACTTGTGCAGATATTTGGAATAGGCTGCTGTATACATGCATAAGAAATTCAGGGGAAATTCTAGAGGTAGATGAGTTTTGGAGTCATTGCTATACCAGCAGTAGTATCTAAAGCCACTGGCCTATGTGAGAGTGTTTAGACATGCAATGGAGGCACAGGGATGTTTAATTGAGATGTGCTAAATTAGAGGTTGAAGGGAAGATGAGAAACCAGCAAAGGTAATTGAAAAGTAACTGGCAGTTTAGAGGAAACTTAGGAAGGTGAAGGCAGGACAGAAGTGAGAGAAGGCCGTGTGTCAGGTAGATCGGCTGTTCCGAATGCTGATGTGTGGACAAAGACAATGAGAGTTGGAGTGGGACTCCTGGATTCGGAAGCATGACAGTTTATTGCTCTCTTTTATGTGAGCAGTGTCAGTGGAGCGGAAGGAATAGAAGTCCAGCTCAAGTGCTCCAGAGCTACTGCAGGATTCTATGCCATGGTGCTGTTCCTATAAGATGCTTTCAATTTTCTGGTTGGAAGGGAATAGCACTACAATAATCGGGAAGAAGATATCTGGAGAAAATTATTCCCCCAGAATGCTACAAAAAAGTCTCTTTTTCTGTCCCAGCTGGGAAAGGTGATAATATAATTACTCCAATCATGAATTTCATAAAACAAAAGTATTGGAGGGCCACTGTCTACCTATCTTGTCAAAGGCTAAGGCCTCTATGCAGACGTCAGTGGTTCAGCCCAGACTCTGATTTTTGACTAGGCAATAAAAGTCTTCCAGTTCAGACCAAGTTCTGTTAGTGCAGGCTTAGGTTTTTCTCAGACCAAGGTATGTTGGGAGCCGAACTCCTGGGAGTCAAGGACCTCCGGTTTTGAGGAACTGCATTTGAGTCAAGGACCGAATGCAACCTGGCCTCAGCTGTTTCCTGTTATGGCTGGTTCCTGAACCAGGTTAGAATAGAGACATGCCCTTTTGGTCAGCACAGACGGCTTAGAATGCTTTTCTGCTCTTAGGCTGTTTTTAATCAAGTTATGCAAAAAATTATGACAAAATCATGCCTTCAAGCTACTGTATATAAAAGCTGTGCAATAAAGCTGAGGTTGCCTTTCCTATTGAGGAAAGGTCTTCCTGATCCTGCTATTTTCTGTCTCTATTTTCCATTTCATGCCAATTTACTCCCAGGGTCTCTAATAACTTTGCTAGGCTGGTTCCCGGCAAAGGTAGCCATGGGATTATAGCTGAAAACATTTCCCAAATTAAACTTATTACAAGTTTACTGATATTAAAAAAAATTATATTAACTCTAAAACCTTATGCCTATTTTTTCCAAAGCCCATTACTTTACCTATATACCTTACCGGTTGCTATGTCTTTATTTCTCTATTTTTCTCTGCAGTTTGGGGGCTGAGAGTCTATAAATCACATTACTCAGTTTCCCTTGTCCACTTGTTTTCTACAAACAAAAGACCCCAGTGGAAGATCGTCAGAGGTAGACAGAGAGAAGATGGGCTTATTTCTTCCTCTTAGTCTCTAGGAATGTTTCTGGAAGGGGTTGTAATCCCTTCAGAAAAGCCAGATTTGCCCATAATTTCCCTCCCCATAATTTTAGCACCATGTGACACGCTCCCTTTTTTATATTCCCAGGTCCAAGAAACATCATATCCTCTGTTTCCATAGTCCTAAAGGTCATAAGGTATTTCCCACATTACTAATATCTGGGTCATTTCTCCATTCCATTTTGCTCTCATATTTTTCAGCATTTGTGAAGCCAACTTCCTGTATCACATTCTCCCCAATTGAAATAGGTTTCTGCTTTCTTATTTTCTGTTTATTAGGTGTAGATGTCTAGTAAGATGTAACAATAAATAGTTCAAATTTATTGATTTAGTCTCTGCTTGTTCTTGTCTGCTAAATTCTCAATTTTGGAGAGGGATAGACTAAAATCTCCAAGTATAATTGTTTCATCCATTCTTTCTGCAGTTCTATAGTTGTTGATTTATATATTTTAGAAATACATCATTAAGTACACATGTGTACTTACTCTACTAAAATATTTTTACTGCAATATAAAATTCTTTGCATTAAGGTAATATAACTGCTCTTAGATAATCCCATCTAATCCACAAAACATCAATGATTTAGAAAGATAACAAATACTTCCTGTCTCACACCAAGAGCAATTAACTCCAGACAGGGGAGTAGGATCCACAAGGCCATTTAGGGACTGGGACTGACAGAGTCAAAGCTACCTCCAAAACATAGCTTCCATATTTTCCCTTTGCATCAACATTAGCCAACATATGGGGGGACAGGACAGAAGTCTGGGCTAGGCCTGAAAGTGGCGTACTTCTGTCCAGATTTCCCAATCACAGAGCAACACCTAACCTCAAAGAAAGCTTGGAAAGGTATATTTTCTGTGTTTGCTTCACATTTAAATGACAATCTGGCTAGTTATAAAACTGCAGGTTCAAAATTGATTTTTTAAAATACTTTAAAACTATTGCTTCATTGCTATCTTGTCATCACATTTACTGTTGAGAAATCTCATATGGATCTGATTCTGTCTTCCTTGTAGAACTTTTTGATGTTCTTATATTTCATCCCATTTTTATTTCATATTATCTTTTTGCAGTACTACTAGTTTTCATATATTGGTAGTTCTTCTTCTTCCTTCCATGTCTCTTACTTTTCTTTCATGTTTTATTTTTCATTTCCTTTTAATACTACACTTAGGAAGAGTTCTTTAATATAATCTGCAAGTGTACAAATTATGTAGCAACTGTTTTCATTCTACTCTGTGTCTTAAACGGTTGTAATTTTAATTTTCCAGAAATAACATTTTCACATTCTATTTATGATTCTTTCCTACTTTATATTACTAACATTCATTATATCTTTAAGAGTATTTAACAAGCTTTTCTAAAATTATTTATTTTGGTGACTTTTATGAGATATTCATTGTTGCTTTTGTTTTCTTTATTGAAAGGATTATTCTTCTAAGAGTCTATTACATTGGCTTGTGAATTCATGTGCTGTTGGAATGTCTTCTTGTTCCGATTTGACATGTGTATTGGAGAAAGGTTATAGGCTTGGCAGTAACTGCTATCTCGGTGAGTTTAAGCAATGGCCAGGAAGGGAGACTAGTGCACACAGCCTCAGTACTAGAGAGGCAACTGTATTCATTAGATACAGAAGGATTCATATCATACTTAATGGGGAAAAATTGAAATCATTCCTACTCAGATCTGGATCCAGACATGGTTGTCCATTGTCACCACTTCTATTTAACATGGTGCTGGAAGTTCTAGCCAGAGCAATCAGTCCAGGAATGAAAATCAAGGGTAATCAAATGGCAGTAGGAGAGGTAAAGCTGTCACTCTTTGCTGATATGATTTTATATCTAGAAAACTTCAAATATTCAACTAAAAAAGTCCTGGAACCTGTAATAGATGCAGCAGAATCTCAGTATATACAACCAACATACACAACCCCATAGCATTCTTTACCCGCCGACAACAGTTAAGCTAAGAATCAAATCTAAGACTCAGTATCTTTCAGATAGCAACAAAGAAAATAAAACACCTTTGAAATCATCTTAGATCAAAGCAGCCTTAGAAGATTTCATTTTCTTGGTTTGATGTGAACCTTAACATTTGGAGCACAGAGGAGGTAAAAAATATGAATGCCTGAGGGAAGCTAATCTGTTCACGACTCTTCACATCAGCTCCTTCCTCCAGTGGGACTTTGTACTTCCATTGAGTTCTTGTCAATATTCCTCTGTTTTTGCAAGACTAGGCAGCTTAATCTTGAGGAAATGTCTCTAGTAATAGGGTAGGCCTTGGTGGGAAGACTAAAAGTAGCACATCTCCTCCAAGGCATTCTCTAACAGAAGTGGCAGGGCATTCGCGGCCGATGCTAATACCACCTTACCATCCACCCTTTCCCAGGGGTTTCCAGGAAGTCAGGGGCTGTCAGATATTGTTTTAGTTTTTCAGATCCCTGATTCCTTCTGTCTTCTGTAGTTTTTCCAGGGCTGATTCAAGGGAGGGAGAAAGAAGAAATCTAAATCAGATTATTTGCTTTTAATTGTTTTGTTGTCGTCGTTGTTTTTGTTTTGTTTCTTTTTTCAGACAGAGTCTCACTCTGTTGCCCTGGATAGAGTGCCATAGCATCATGATAGCTCACAGCAACCTCAAACTCCTGGGCAGAAGCAATGCTTTCCCCTCAACCTCCTGAGTAGCTGGGACTATAGGCAAGTGCAACCATGCCAAGCTAGTTTTCCTATTTTTAGTGGAGACAGAGTCTTTGTCTTTTTCAGGCTGGTCTTGAACTCCTGAGTTCAAGAAATCCACCTGCCTGTAGCCTCCCAGAGTGGTAGGATTACAGGTGTAAGCCACCGTGCCAGCATTTTCATTGTTATTATGTTACTTTTGGGTGAATAGAATGTCAAATTTTACTGTAATTAAATATTTTGTTCTTTTAATTTTATTTCATGGTTTTTCTCTTCTTCATTTCAACCCATTGGGAGATGTGGCAAGGGCACATTAGTAACCCATACAGACATTTGTGATTAGCTGGTAGAAGGTATCTGCTTGGGGACACAGAGCAGTATGTGTGTGTATGTGAGTGTGTGTCTGAGTGCATGTGTGTGTGAGTGCTTGTATGTATGTGTGTGTGTGTGAGTGCATGCATGTGAGTTCATATGTGTGTGTATGTGTGTGTGAGTGCATGTAACTACTGTTGGAGATGTCAAAAGTGAATTGTGATAAGTACCACGTCACTTTAGCAGTCAAGCAGAAGTCCTTGGCATTTATTTTCTGAAATAAATATTTCTTTCACTCAATTTATTTCCTGAATAGTTGAGTGCTGTTGAAGTTTTGTAAGGAAGGGACCAGTGTGAGAATAGTAGAATTTTCATGGGGTTGCAGCATGCAGGATATATAGAAGAAAAGATGATAGATAACCAGAAAGTCCTGCAAGAAACTCCATTGGTAGTTAGACATGGGTCATGGCAGTGCAGGAGGAAAGAAGGTTCTGAATGAAGTTTGGGTACACACATCACAGGAATAAGATTTAGCTATTATGCAAGAGAAAATAAGAGGTAGCAATCATTTTATTTAAAGAATATGGGACATAGAGAAAATAGTGTCTGCTAGAGAATGACAAATGTGGTGTCGAAAGAGAAGAATGGCTTTTCAACTGTATCTTATGAATTATGTATCTCCTTAGTTGTATTTAAGGCCTTTTGAAAGTCATCAAACTTGATTTAAAAAATTAACTATTGACAAATGCTAATGTTATTAATAATAAAGTAACACACTCACTAAAATGCATAATATATGAATGTTAACTCATTAAGCCTCCAAGGTCATTAACCTGAGCTTCCACACCAACCCATTTTTTGTATGTCTGAAGGTTGAGAATAAAGCAGCATGCTTCCTTTATTAGAGCAAATTTAGAATTGTTACAAAATATCAATGAGAGATGGTTGTTGTTCGAGGGTCTTTTTGTAAATTTGGGCCTGCTAAGACGGGCTCACTGTTTGAAGGGATCCCCTTGAAAATTCAGATGTTACCAATGGGATGATGTTAAGCAGTGGGCATTTAACATGTAACTAGGTCATGTGGGCTCCCTGCTCATGAACAGATTAGGCACCCTTTGAAAGGACCTCACAGAAGGAGTTTGGAGGGAGTTCTGCCGTCCTGACCTTCTGCCTTCTCCTATGTGGGGAATTCAGCTTTTCTCCCCTGGGGAGGACACAGCAATCAGGTGCCTTTTTTGGAAGCAGAAAGCAGCCTCACCAGACAACCAACTGGCTCCATTTCTGACCCTAGACTTTCCTGTATCCAGAACTGTGACAAAAAAATGTGTGCTGTTTATAAATTGTTCAATCTCAGGTATTTGGAAACATGGACTAAGACACTCTGAATGCAAAACAAGTTACAGAAATATAACTCAATTGTCTTCCATATCTCTTTATGTATGTATGTGTGGGAAACAAAACAGTGTATCATAGTTAAAGAACCTTTTGTTAATTTTCATTTGATTAATTACAGGTTTCCATTTCAGACTTAGATTACACAATAAAGTCTTTGCCTAAAAAAAGAATCGAAAGTTACTATAAATAGTTTTGAGCAGTCTATATCTGAAGTTTTGGTAAAAGACTGATAAAAATAACAGAACACTGGGAATGTGGGATAAATTGTATTGAAAATTTTGATACTGGTGATTGATTTACAAATAATTCAGAAAATTAAGACTGTGAGAATGGATGAGGTCTGTTCATACAAATGGTGTATGAGGGGCTTTCAAGGTTTGGAGTCTGAGAAGGAGGAGGCTCTAGAGCTGAAACAGAAGAGAAATCAGGGCTTGGGGATGTACCAGTTCTCAAGCACATTAGATTATCTAGTCTTACCTCCAAAAAACCAACTAAAAGAGTCTCAACCTGCTCTGAAGAAGTTGCTTAGCTATGTGAAAGCTGACTCTAAGGAAAATGTCTAGACAATAAAAATTAATCTCCAAAGTGTCTAAGGAGCAGTTGAAGAAGGCTCTACAACGTCTGGCAGGCCTGCTCAACGGAAAGCAAATGTACTAGATTGCTTCTGTGATACAGTGATGGTCCAAGAGAAAGTGTAGATAATAAAGTATCTTTCTAATTGATAAGAATGAGAGGGAGGAAGAAGGGAGGAAAAGGAGAAAGTGAGGGAGATAGAAGGAGAAAGAGAGAGAGAGGGAGATTTCATTGACTGTCTCAGATGAAAACGAAACCTCAAGATGTATTTCGTGTGTTTTGTGTCCATTCTGGAAGTAGATGGGAAAAGAATAATAACACGGAGCTCTACTGCACAACAAGTTAAAAACAGTGGAAACGAGAGACAGGAAATCAGCAAATATGATTGGATAAAACCAAAGATAATAAATGAAAGAAAATTCAAAGGTCAATTGCACAAGCAATACATTTATAATAACTGAGTTGGAGTTACATAAAATTTTACAGAGCAGAATGGAAATAAAAAGCTGGACCAGAAGAGAAACAAGAGTGGAAGGCACAGAGACAAAAAGGAGGAATTTCAATGAAATGAGTCTGTTTCCATTTTCCATGCTGTGGAAATTACTTTCATTTCTCCCCTGGAGGACGGGAACACTTCCACTCCATTAAGGATCCTAGGCAGCTCTTGTCAGTTTATATTTTTACACCATATTTTTATTTCTGATTGGAGGAAGTATTTTATCTTCAGCCTTAATAAACTGTGTAGAAAACTTGCTATTGAATTCTAGCCTCTTTCCTGTAAAAGGCTAAGAAATGATTGCATTGGACTTTTGATAATGTAAACACTTCTCTTTCTGTTTAATTTTAGAAACTTGTTGGTTTTTCTCCATATTGCATAACAAGTAAGCTTTCTGTGTATATTTATGTATATATAGCCTATTTAAATATACATACACATTTAAATACAAACAGAGAGAGACTGTAGGTGCAATTGCATAGGGCATGTGTCTGTGTGTTTATGTGTGTGTAAATTTGGATGTCCTGGTGATGATGAGAATAGATTCTTTCATTCAGTAAAGCTCCAATGGATGCTTTCTAAGGCTGGCACACTTCACAGTAGCACTTATCTGTGCATAAGCTTCTTTTTCAATTAAGTCTTGTATAAACCAAGCTTTGACTTTGAAACTTTCCAATCTAGAAAGTAAATGCAAAGCACTCTCCAGACAAAAATCACATTAAATTATCTCAACTTTCCCTTGAGGAATGTACACACAAAAAGCTTCGTCTTGGAGCTGGCAAAATTGAGTTAGAATCATGAATCTTTCTTTCCAGAATGTATGATAGATCTGAAAGCATGCACCAAAAAAACCCGTTAAGTTTCTGTTCTTTATGTCCTTGTTTCCCTAATACTGATAGAAATTATGACAAAAACAGAACCAAAGGAGTATTATTTTTTGATTTCACATTCAATTCAACAGACATATAATTTGGGATAACGTCAATAGAGAATAGCCTGAAAGTTGTTATAACTTTAATTAAGGACAACATCTGCCAAATAACAGCATGGATGGATCTGGAAGACATTATTAAGGGAAATAAACCAAGCAAAGGAAGACAAATCTTCATATTTTCACTCACCTGTAGGAACTAAATTTTAAAAACAATTGATCTCATGGAGACAGAGAGTAGAATGATGGTTACAAGAGGCTGGGAAGGGTAGTGAGCAGGGGATGGAGTGGGGAAGGTAAATGAGTGCAAAAATATAGTTAGGAAGAATGGACAATGTTTGACACTACAACAAAGTAACTATAACCAACAAGTTAGGGTATACTTTAAAATAACTAAGAGAAAGAAAAAGTAAATAAAATAACTAGAAGAGCTGAAAGAGCAGAACTGGGATATTCCTAACACAAAAAAGTGATAAATGCCCAAGATGATGGATACCCCAATTACTGTGATGTAATTAATTCACAGGTATGCATGTCTCAGAACATCACTTGTACCCTGTAAAGATATAAAAATATTATGTACCCATAGTAATTAAAAACAAAAATTAAAGACAACAAATTTGCTAAACAAAACACTTAGGCTTTAAGTAGAATACTTGTACTATTTTGTGAGTGAATAAATTACCCCTCCATTTCCATATATTTACATAAAATACTAATGAATTCCTTGGGAATTCATGTGCTCAGTAAAGCACTTTCTCTAGAGAATACTTGTCAGATAAATACACTTACTTTGTAGATTAATAAGATTGCTTATAGGTATATTTTTGACTTCCTTCAAATAGCCTATTTCTCTTCACTTAGTTAAAATTGGCAAAAGATTGTCACAATACTTTCAACTGTGATCATGCTAAAATTTATATACTTTATTTCTAGTTTTTAGAAATACATGTAATAGAAAATCCAGAGAAATCAAAGCTGCTTTTTGATATAACTGCCAAAGATAAGAAAAAAACAAAAAAACAAAAAACTTCTTTTCTATGCTTTGTTGAAAACTTGTAATATCTGACAAGTGTTAAGCAGGTTGACTTAATTATGTCAACTTCAGAATATGGCCAACTTAAAATTCAGGTTGGTTTACTTTTTTCTTTGTTTTGGGGGGAGAGCAAACACTACCGGATTTTATTACTTTCTATAAAGTAAGATAAACAGATCAAAGGAACAGAATAGAAGGTACAGACATATATTGACAATCAATTTTCAACAAGGATGAAAAATTAATGCATTAGAGAATAAAGGATATTTTGTCAACAAATAATGTTGGAATGATTGAATTTTAATATGCAAAAATGAATTTTGATCTATACCTCTCTCCATATAAAATTATAACTGAAAATGCATCATAGATCTAAACATAAAATCTAAAATAGTCACACTCCAGAAGAAAATATAGGAGAAAATATTTGCAAACTTGGTTAGAGTTTTCAGTTAAAACAGATAATTCAATGGGGGTGCAGGAAACATAGCTATGCCTCATTTATTCTTTTGTTGCAGAATAATCCCTTCCCTAATCCTCCTCTACACACCTCCTCTCTCCACCTGTGTCCCCAGGCAATCTGGTTTTTTGTTGCTATAAATTAGTTTTCTTTTCACAAAATGTTACATAAAAGAATTGAAGAATTTTACTCTTCAAAATTAAAAATTCTGATCTTCAAAAGACCATTAAGAAAACAAAAAGACATACCTTCCAGACTGGCTTGGTTGAAAAAAAAAAGACAAATCACAAAGGAGAGAAAATATTTCCAAATCACACATGAGATAAAACCCTTGAATGCAGAGTGCAAAAACAATTCTCAAAGCACAAGGGTACGAAAATAGCCCAATTTAAATAGGGGCAAAAGTTCTAAACAAAAGAGAACACTTTACCAAAAATGATACTACATGGATGGCAAATAAGCACATGAAAAAAATTTCTACTTCATTAGTTATTAGGGAAATGAAGTCATTAGGGAAATGAACATTAAAACCACAATGAGATCCCTCTATATACAACCTCCTAAAATGGCTAAAATGTTTTTAACAAACTAACTTACAATGGTATATGTGAAACTTAGTAAATGTAGAATGTAAATGTCTCAACACAATAACTGTGAAATTGCCAGGAAGGCTATGTTAACCAGTGTGATAGAACCATGTCAACTGGTCTGTGAAACTAATGTATGATGCCCCATGATCATACCAATGTACATAGCTATGATTTAATAAAAAAAAAAAAAAAGAAAAAAAGAAAACAAATGTACTTAAGAGTACACCTGAAATAGTGATCAAGAAAGCAAGGACTCCAGTTTCACTAAAGACTGATGTCTCTGTACCATTGTAAATCAACTTTTCTCTAGCATTTTCGGAGTCTTTGGTGCATTAGCCTATCATCACAAGATTAATATAACGAGTAGAATATATTTTAAAAATTATGTTCCATTCTATACTATCAGGAGAGCTGCAACAGAGAATTAAAATAAGCTTTAATTGAGTTTAATCTTTTTTGTTTTAATTAAACGGATTTCCCAGCCTTCTCTCCCACCTTTCCTCTTCTGTCCGCACTCATCCCTCTCCCTGCAGGGAGCCGAACCTTGACTCTAACTTGCCTTTACCGGTACAAAAAGACAGCCGAGGAAGCGAAGGGCTGCCTGTCCTTTCTCTTCTAGGCTGGGATCGCCACTCGCCGGCCTCACCGTGAAAGCAGAAATACCCTCATCTCGTCCCCCCATTCTCGGAGCCTCACCTCCAAGTGCCGCAAAAGCTGAGCAGCGTTCGTCTCCGACTTAACAGCTTTGTACTGGCTGATAGTTAGGAGCAAGGACTTCAGGCAGGCGGTGGTGTCCATCAGGACCGTCCCTAAGCCCCTAAGGCCAGGCACCACCAGCCGCTCTGTCCAGGATTCCAACTTCAGCCGCGCGTTTTTTGATTTTTCGGCCCCACCTCTTCTCCCAGAAGGTTCCGGTTCCGGTGGAGCTCCGGAAGTCCCTAGGCGCCCTGCGGGACTGCTCTGGAGATGGGCGGGGTGGGCCTGAGGTGCAGGGGCTCCGTGGGTCAGTGGAGGGGATTGCGGGCTGCCCCGCCGACCCCCCTTATCTGAGAGGCCGCGAGGTTTCAACTTGAGATCTCGTGAAGACGAGACATCTCGCGAGAAACGCTAATTTGGCCCGACCTGAGGAGGGGCGGTTAGACGGGAGGGGTACTTGTTCCTCCGTGCGCTGTGTTTGCGTGTACTTGGCCTTCGCGCCGGATGGCCGGTGTTTGCTTTGTGCATCATCCTCTTCCTGAGAAATGGTCGCTCCCCCCTAGTCTAGACACGGTGAGATCTGAGGAGGAGAATCTTGGGGTCCCGAGATGCTGAGGCGGCCTGGGAGGGGCCACTTTTTAAAATCTCATAAGTCCACGCCTTCTGCCGAGGAATGATTGTTTCTCAGAGCAAAACTAGGGTCATTGGCGTATTTCAAGTTAGTCATGCCCTTACAGTAGTACTTGTCAAACTTGAGAAAGCTGTCTCGGCGTGACTCCTGGGCCAGGTACTGGCGCCTGGGGGTGTTACATTAGCGTCAGTTTTTGTACATGAGGGTGTCTTTCCGTCCGGCATGATTGATTGTTTTAGCATTCTCCAGGCCTGTGAAATGGGCCCTGTTTGTTTTTTATGATCAGAGGTGCATGTGTTTGTGATGAAGTCATATTACCTGCTTTTGGAATTTTTTGCTTAATTAGTATTTGCTAATATCGAAAAAAGCTTTAAATTGCAGATTGTAGAAAAATGTAAGAATAGGGTACATGTCCATTTAATTTCATCATCAGAAATCAGTGATAAATTTGTTGATCAAAGAACGTTTTTGCGTCACTCAATTTTTTAAGGCAGGGTTTATTTTTTGTACTAAAACCATTTCAAATTAAATATGAAATCTTAAAATGTCTTAGCCAATTGAGACATTCATGTAAAAGTCTATGGGTAACTAACGTATTCATTTTATGCTTTCAGTCATTTTGTAAACAGCTATTGAGTGTATAACATGGGCCAGACATTGCCAGTCAGGGAACAGGAAAGTATCCCCTCCTGCTAAGAAACTATCTAATAAAGAAAACACCACATAAATGGGAGGCATCATGTGGTGATAGAAAGGAGTGGAGCCATGTTGCTTACATATGCTAGCAAAACTTCGAGTATGTGACCCTAGGCAAATTCTCATTGCTTTTCTCTCTTCCTAAGATAAAATCTGGTCCAGAGTTACACCTGTTTCATAAGATTGTGCATTTAATAAATAATTCATTCGGAGTCTAAAACATCCTAGGCACTAGATATAGTGAATAAAAGAAAATTCTACTGGCATGGAACTTACATTCTGGTAGAGAAACAGTAATCAAAAATAAGGAAAATTGTATAGGGAGAAAAATAGAAGAGTTACTGCTGTAGAGTACTGTTGGTAATTGACAAGGGAAAGTTAGGGTAGACCTTACTAAAAAAGCACTTGAGGAAATACTTAAAGGAGTTGAGAGAAAGCAGTACTCTTTAGGGTAGTGTTTTTCAAACTTTTTTTTTTTTTTTTAATCTCACAGCACACTTGAACCTATAGTTAAACTTCTGGGCACACTTAAATTATGTTGATCAAAAAAACTAAAAAATGAATATACTTATTGTGCTTTGAACATCTTTCAAAAATAATTAATGATCTTTAAAAAATTTTTGCAGCACATCTAAGATCCTCGTAAGGCAGTTGAAAAATTCCTGGTTTAGTGGGAACAATGTTTACTAGATAGAAGGAATGACAATGAAAAGCCCTGAAGTGGGTGTATGACAATGTGTGCCATCTACAGCAGGAGGCCTGGTGGCTGGAGTAGAGAGAATAAGGATGGAGGGAGTAGAGATAAGTTCATATAAGTTCTTAGAGACTTTTAAAATGAACTAATCAGGAAGACTCAACTGTTGCCTGTCATAATACTTATGGTGTTAGTTACAGTTGTTGACAAATGCAATAAGAGTTTGGCAGTGTGAGACTTTACAGTGACTGTGTCATAATCACCCCCATTCTGAGCCCCTAGGTAAGGCTCTGAACTGCCTGCTGTTGAAGTGCCATCTCTCTGAAATTTTGGATTTACACTTAAGCAGTCATACTAATTATGTATTCTCTTTTGTATTTGTCTTAAAAATCAAATAATGATTCTCAAAACCTTTATTAAAATTAAGTTTAGTAACATTTTTGTAGCTAAAGTTTTGACACTTTTAATCAGAGATATATGTGTATCATAATTCGAGGAACAACCATATTTTTAAGGTCTAGAAAGAGAGAGGAAAAGGAAATGAGGCTAGCTCCAGGTTTTATTGGCTTTGAACTTGGACAACCCTTCTGAATTCAGTGGTGATCTCTGGTTTTAACTGGGGCCTGATGTGGTCAGGTTTTTGTTTTATATTGATTAGTCTGGTGGCTGGAAAGGCTATGATTTTAGGGAGGAAAAGACTAGACTTAGGGAGACTGATTTGCTAGAGTCTTTCCAAAGGATAACCAGGATAATTGAGGTAGATATGGAATAAAGGTGACAAATTTGAGAAATACTGTCTAGGAGGTAAAATAGGCAGAACAGGTGTCTGTGGCTGTGAGGAGTGAAGAGAGGGATGAATCTGAAGAGATTCCTACCTTGTAAATTGAATGAAGAGATAAAGATACTGCAGAGGTGACTAATAGGAAGTATTTAGGGTATTTTTATGTTTAATAAATTTTATATAATTTATTATATAGTCTTATCGTTCTTATTAAGTTTATTCATGGGTACTATATAATTTTGTTACTGTAAGTTTTCTTAAGAAAGGTCCTGATTTTTTGGCACATCTTTAATCCAACCTAATGACTAAAATCTCTCATTAACTCATACAGTTTTTGTTCCTTAGACTTTCTACCTATATATTACCTGTAAAACCATTATCTCATCTTTTCCAAAATTTGTTGTCTTACATTATTGCATTAGTGTAATATCTAAATTATGGAAAGTCATGTTAATACTGAACTTCATTGTTTTATTACTTTAGTGAGAATGACCAGTATTTTAACACTTAGTATAATTTGTGCCATTAGCTTCTGATAAATATTCTTAATCATGTTTAGGAGATTCCCCTTTATGTCTGTTTTATTCTAAAAAAACTATTAAAAATTATCAAATTTTCACATTTATATAGTTTTATATTCTTTAAAGTCATAACAGTGATTACTTGGGATAATAATACTCAACACTTAATTGAGCGATTGCTATGTACCATAAGAACTTTTTATTTATCTCATCTTTATAACAATTTCATGCTATAGTTAATATTATGTTCTTCATTATACATGAAGAAACTAAGACAGAAAGGTGAAGTAACTTGCCCACAGTCACTCAGGTAGTAGTAACAAACTATATTTGCAATGCTGCAGGTTTTGATTTGGTGATATTTTTACTCAGGACTTTATAATCACAACTGAAAATTTTCAATCTTTATTCTCATTTCAAATTTTAAATTGGAAGTTTTTATGTCTTTTTATGTTATGGAATAATAAGAATCACATAGAGATTATCTGATCCTTGTAGGCATATTAAACTGGTCCATAAAATTGTTAAGCATATAGGCTGGCTCTTGACGTCTAAAAGAGAACTTTAGGTTGGCAGAGAAGACATTTTTAATCTACACATGGGCTCCTTCTTTCCTTCTGCCTTCAGAAACCTTGATGTGTGCAAAGGTTGGGTGACTTAATTCTTGAAATCAATATCGAATGCTTAAAGTATGTCAGCTATTGATCTAGAAATTGTGTATAAGATGGATTAAAAAGCAATTTGCCTACTTTGTGGGGCTTCCATTCTGTTGGGAATGTAAGACCAAATCTAAAACTAGGGAATTACTAAAAAGGCATAAATGGCAGGTAGAACGGGAGTTTCATTGGCTCAGATTCTAGAGATTAAGGCAGACAAATCCAGCAGTAGAGAAGTGGCAGAGGTCTAGACATGGGGTTAGTAAAATATTATGTACTTACTATACCTAAAACAATTAAACACTTTTTTAAAAGTGATTTTACCCCTTATGCAGAGCCAGAAAACAAAGTATGTATAATTAGTGTCAGCTCTCAGTATTTTAGAAATGTTACCTCTTCCACAAATTAAATTAAAATAATTCTCCCTTTACAATTATTATTATTCCTATTTTATCCCAACTATTAAATATTAAAATGCACCTAATCTCTAAATGATTTGCCAAACCATAAAATTAACTGTCGCTTTTCAAAAAAATTCCTGAGTTTTCCTTCTATACATTTCACAGAATTCAACTCTAGGTTGAGAGTACAAGATTTGCACCTATAATCCTAACACTGAGAGGTCCAGGCGGGTGGATTGCCTGAGCTCACAAATTCAAGACCAGCCTGAGCCAGAGTGAGATAGCTGGGCGTTGTGGCAGGTACCTTTAGTCCCAGCTACTGAGGAGGCTGAGGCGAGAAAATTGTTTGAGCCCAAGAGTTTGAGGTTGCTGTGAGCTATGATGTCACAGCACTCTACCGAGGGTGACAAAGTGAGATTCTGTCTCAAAAAAAAAAAAAAGTACCAGATTTGTATAATTTGGATAAATGTTTATTTTCCCTATGTTCACATCTAATTTCATATCCCAGACTTTGCATGTTGTCTTGCCTTTTTTTTTTTTTTTTAAACACAAGAAATATCCATTGTTTCTGAATCCAATTCTGTAGATAAGTGAAGTGACATCCTTTTTTAAATTTTGAGACAGAGTCTCACTTTGTCACCCTTGGTTGAGTGCTGTGGCATCATAGCTCATAGCAACCTTGGGCTCAAGTGATTATCTTGCTTCAGCCTCCTGAGTAGCTGGGACTACAGGTGTCCACCACAATTCCTGGCTATTTTTAGACATGAGGTTTCACCCTGGCTCAGGCAGTCCACCTGCTTCGGCCTTCCAAATGCTAGGTACAGTAATCATTATAACCACTACTTCTTGAAGACTTCGCCTGTTTTTTGCAGATTGAAGTCCTTCATGTATCTCATTTTTTAACTTCTGGTCATTCGGAAAATAAATACTCATTAAGTTCAGGAAATGAATAGGTATCTTTTTTCTGAATTCAAATGTGACAGGACTATCCAAAGTGAAGTGTGTACAATTTAGGGGAATGTGAATGAAACTACAGAGGTATGGGAACAAGTATTAAAACTTTTATTATTACTTAATTTTATCTCATTTTTATTTATATTATAGTAATGCCTGCATATAATTAATGAATTTGATATTCATGTATTTTCAATGCATTCTGATTTTTTATTGCTTTAGGTGGATATATGATCAAAAAGCTTTGGGGACTCTAAAAGTCTTTGAGAGATCATTTAGACAGCCATCAATTATTGCGATTTCATTTTCATTTCAGTACCATAGTATAGTGTCTGGCACCTAATAGTTCTGAATTGTTTTGGTGATGGAAAATCTCTTAGCAGAAAAAAATGTTTATTCATTTATTTTTTAAAAGAATGGAGTACTGGAGTACAGTGGCATGATTATAGCTCACGACAGCCTCAAACCCCCAGGTTCAAGCAGTCCTGCTGTGGCTTTCCTAGTAGCTAAGACTACAGGCACATACCACCGTATCTGGCTAATTTTTAAAAATTTTTCTGTAAGACAGGGTCTTGGTATGTTCTCTAGGCTGGTTTCAAACACAGCCTCAAGTAATCCTCCTACCTCAGCCTCCCCAAATGCTAGGATTATAGGCATGAGCTACTGCACCCAGGCTCTCAGCAAAAACTAGTGTGGTTTGTGTACTATGAATTATTAAGCTGGTATGATTAATTATTCTTACAGTGTTATTGCTGACCTGTAAGGTCATGTAAATAGCTCTGTTCCTGAGTGCGCCTGTGTATATTATCTAGTCTAGCTCATAATTGCACTCTGCGTATATACATATATATTATAGATATATAATGCATCTATCTATCTATAGTCAAACATGGCATTAGAAGTAATGGGACTTAGTGGAAAGAACATGGAATTTGCAGTTAGTCAAATTTAGGGCTGGGTACAGGGGCTTGTGCCTGTAATCCTAGCACTTTGGGAGCCCGAGGTGGGTAGATTGTGTGATCTCACAAGTTCAAGACCAGCTTGAGCAGGAGCTAGACCCCATCTCACTGCTAAAAATAGAAAAACTAGCTGGGTGACATGTGGATTACACCACAGGGCCGGTTACTCCAGTTGCTGGGGAGGTTGAGGCAAGAGCCCAGGAGTTTGAGGTTGCTGTGACCTATGATGCCATGGCACTCTACCCAGGGTAATAGAGTGAGACTCTGTCTCAAAAAATAAAAATAAAGAAATTTGGTCATGAATTCTTACTCTTACTGATATTTTTTTTAGCTACGAGAACTCTCTAAGCCTCAGTTTTTTAATTTTTAAGATGAATTACAGTGAAGTTTATCTTTTGGAGGGTATGAGGATCAGCTGTTTATTTAGTGTACATGGGTATGTAGCCTACAGCCTGGCACATAGGAACTGATGATAATCTTATTTTCAATGAAACCAAAGTTAATAACTCAGTTTTATGTGAAAAGAAACTCTTCACAACTAAAAGCTTGCTCTCCCTTCTTACCTACACCCTTTTATAAATGTATGGGTTTCCGAGATAACAGTGAGCAACCAGTTTTCTTATTTTGGTGGAGCAAGTTGGAGGTAGCTAGAGTAAGCTTTGATTGGTGGTGGGAAAGCCAAGTACACAGAAGTTTCCTCCATTTCTTGGTTGATTATCACCCTGTATGTGTCATGTCTCAGTATTCTCCTTTCTTTTGCCTTTATTGTCTAACAATTGTTATGACAACATATTTTTAAATTGCTAAAAATACTCCACTTTTGTAGAATTTGTCTAACATATGTTTCTTCTAATGGTTTCTAGCTACATTTCTGAACCATATGGTTTTACCACTGTTACTTGTAAATACCTGAAACTAATGGATAGTTGAATATTTAGATGTTTGTTTTTTTCAGGTAAAGCCTAGTGTCTATGTTCAAGATAGGTACTTTCCAACTGTTTAAAACAATATACCGTATATACTCGAGTAAAAGCCGAGTTTTTTCGGCACAAAATTTGTGCCGAAAAACCCGAACTTGGCGCAAATTTTGTGCTGAAAAAACTCGGCTTGTACTCGAGTATATATGGTATAAACTACAGAACTTTATTTCTCACAGTACTGAAGGCTGGAAGTCTGAGATCAGGATGCCAGCAAGGTGCGTCTTTCAGGTGGCTGGCTTCTGACTCCTCTGTATATTTGTCACATGGTAAAAAGATGGTGAAAGAACTCTCTAGTGTCCCTTTTATAATCTCATGACCTCATGACCTAATTTAACTCCCAAAGGTCTCACCTCCTAATACCATTATATTGGGGGTTAGGATTTCGACATTTAAAAGGGGAGGAGCATTCAGTCCATTGCACAGGTGTGGGTAGCTCTGTGTAGACAAAAATGGCTAAGGCCATCAAGTTAGACTCAAAGAATAACAGGTCACACTATCATTTTATATAAGCATTGATAATAATGAACAAAATACAATAATTATTTGGCTTTCTAATTTACCATTAATTTCCTCCATTATTTTTTGTTTATCTAACTTCCTAGTAAGGCTACAAAATAAACATACCTAAACACATGTGGCTAAAATATTATTTCTTTAGGCAACCTACAAGAGCAATGGATGACAGCTGGACAATCTTTGTAAAAATTATCAGAAAATGAAGACATTTTCTGTGCAAAATATCACCATCCATCTCAGCGCTTACCTTTGCAAAGGTTCATTGTTAGCAAAATCTGCCAGCTTAAGCCAGGAAGCAATATATACCCACTACTCCTTTGTTACAAACCTGCCAACACAGGAAACCTCTTTGCTTTAAGCAAAATTAACACCTTATGAAAAGCAGGTTTTTAATTCTATTCAGATCTGTTCAATCAGTTATTTTTGGACTTATGCAGGCAAATTTACAAAGTATACAGTATATGTACTGGTGTGAAAAATGCAAGATGCAGAACAATGTGTTAAGCTGCCATTTTGTCCTGTGTGATAATAATTGAAAAGTAACTTTTTGTTCCTGTTAGGGTAGGAACTCACAGCATGTGAAGAGAAAAAATTCTCCACACAGATGAGGATAGGTGTAAAGAAAAAGTTTATTTTGCTTTTCAAGGGAGGAAAGGGCACAGCATGAAAGAAAGACGTGCCAGCCTCTATCTATTAATGTAAAGTGTTTATGTTTTTTTTTGGGGGGGGGGAGTAATCAAGGAATAAAAAAGTTATTGCTGTAGAATCATAATAGGATGTGGCTATGAAACTGGTTTTTGTTTGTTTATTCTCTTTCTATATATGAGGTTGGCTTTATTGGACCTCTCTTAATGTGTTCCTAGTGGATGTAGAGGAGGGTCACACTCCTATCTGCTCAGTGCTTTTCAAGTTGTATAAAACTCAAGACTGAGTTAAACCACGGATGGTTAATCTCACAGAGGGGCAGTGTGGACAGTGATCTCCCTCTCCTCTTTTTTTCCCCTTCCTCCTGAGGGCATTAGCAATGCCCTCCTTTTTGTCCCATTTCTTAAATCTCATTGTCATTCCTTTCTTAACAGTGTTATTTCTCTGTTTCAGTAGAGAATTAGAAGAAATGTGAACTAATTTTGCTACAAACCTAAACAATTAAATGATGATGATTATGATGATGAAGATGGTAGTGATAGTGCTTATTATGTGCCAAGTACTGTTCTATTACATGTTTTTAAGTATTTAATGTTCACACCTTCATAAAGTAGGTACCACTGTTATCCCCACTGTTCAGATAAGGAATCTGAGGCACAAGAAGTGGTCTATTAATTCCACATGAGGTGGCATAGCTGCTATATGTCAACAAAAGCCCAGTGATTCCCTAGTTTGTGTGTTCTTAAACTCCTGTATTGCTTCTCAACTTATTTTAGCGTTCCCAGGAATCTAAATGAGCTACTTTATGTCATTTTGCTTTCTTCTAAACTAATGTAATGTTTGTGTTTAAACATGCTGCATAGTATCAGAATGGTCTTATTTTTCTTCTCCCAAACAATCTGTTCTATGCCCATTTACTAAAGCTTCTTATCTTAACCCATTTGTAAAGCTCAATGGTTCTCAACCCAATACAAGGCAATTTTGTGCCCCAGGGGATATTTGGCAATATCTAGAGACATCTATGATTGCCACAATAGGGGCTGGTGGGTTTAAAGAAGGTGAGGGTTGGAGGAGTTGCTACTAGCATTTAGTGGGCTGAGGCAGGGATGCTATTCTAAAAATGTATAGGACAATTAACAAAGAATTATCAAGCCCAGAATGTTAATACTGCCAAGATTGAGAAACCCTGAGGGTATAAGTAACAACTTCTCTCCTGGAAAACACCAAATATATGACTCTGTTTTTGAGTAGTAGCATTGAGGAAAGTGTAGGCTTTATTTTTATTATTTTCCATACTGATTTTCAATTTTTTCACTTGACATTGTATAATTTGTAAGTGCTGGAGTTGACAAACCTGAACATTTTATGGGACATCCACCCACACATTGATATGTAAATTTGCTGGCAAATGCTTCTAACTTGGTCAGGTTAGTTGGTATAAAGATGAAATATTTCAGTGGATTTTTATAAAAAGTGTGCCTATCTGGTTTAGGGAGGTGACAGTAGTGACACAAGTTAAATGTTCAAATGAATGGTGAAAAAAATTACAAATAAGAGCTGTGCCCGCTTTGATGTGAATAAGCACATTGGGTGGAAACAAAAAACATCTTTACAACTAAAAAAAAGCTTGTTATAATTTCTGCAAATAAGAGGGAAAGTGGGAGCTAGTGGTAAGAAAGGCATGCTAGTGATTATTAAGACATAGGTGAAAATACCTTATTTTTCAAACAGTAAAACAGTCTACAGATCATTTCCCTTAGTGGATTAAGGTGTTCTGTAAATTGACATTGAACTTTAGCTTGCCTTCAGATCAGTCAACAAGAACTTAAATAGATTCCTGCAGAAAAGCAGTCCCTCAGTGCCAGGATCATAGAGGAAATTTTTGTTTCCTGCTGATAGGGAAAATCTTTTGAAACGAATGTACCAAGGGAAACTAGATTCACCCTTTTTCCCATGTTAACTCTAATTTAAAGGTTTCCTCCAGCCTCCTGTAGAATGTAAGAACCTTTGGATGATTTCAGAAGCACAGTGGCAACATTTCAGGCTGGCTACTTCCTTTCGGTTGCTAAGCACTTACGCCTCCCTTCCCAACAGGCTGTCAAGTGCTACTGCTACTGCTGTTGCCAGTAGTGTTTGCCACAGATACCTGCTTAGCTCCTGGGAAATGACGGGATTGATGATCCTCTCTTCTGGAAAACCTTTCATCACAGAGATTCATCTCAGGTTGTATTCTAAGAGCTGAAAAAGAAAGCCATTGGGCTTTCTTAACTCTGTTCATTCAGGATCCAGATTATCTTGTGATTTATTGATTGATTAATTTTCCATCCTTTTCTTTTTCAAGCTGAACAATGAACAGTTTAGCAGAGGCCTTCCATACTCTCTTATCTTGTCACCAGAGGATTTTTCTCCCTTCCTTTCATCCTTGCTGTGGTCAGTGCAAACAGCTACTTAATGAAGAAGAGCTTACTAGAGGGGGAGGTCTCTGTTTCTGAGCTTTTATAAATTGTGGAAGTGAGGGAATTGTTTTGCTGAGAAAAGGCAAACATTTGTATTCTTTGGCTATGAAAGAATGTGTTAATAATAATGTTGTTACTTTTTTATTAGGGTAGTTTATAGGAACCACAAAAGAAAAATAGTTTGATTGTAATCCTAAAATTCTCAAAGCTTTGTCCGTTTCTGTTTAGCTTTATTGAAGAGATGGAGCAGATCTTTGAAAGACACTGACAAGGTTTATCCAATCTCTCTGCTTCATTATTAGCTGTAGATTCTATTTTTCATTAGTATTTGAACAGAGAATACAAATTTAAACATGAATTTGCTTATGGTTTTGCTTATTGAATTTTAAAATGAGTAAAACTATAAAATAAAAAATAATTTATCTAGAAGAACTGAGTTCTGCATAGGTGAGTTGTAATACTGACAGCAAGAAATGTTTTTGGTTAAGGATAAGCAAGAAATTAAGAGGTGTTAGAAAGCTTTGTTTTAAATGAAGAAGTTTAGAAGGAAGTCTGTGTATTTGTGTGTGTTATCTTTGTCTTTGCATTTGTGTTTCAATTAAGAAGTTATCAGAATCAAACTGTTGGAGAAATACTCCTGTGTGTGAAGACTTCCTGTATTATGTAGAGTTGTTGTGAATCAAATACAGAATATTGGCACATAATATCCTAGATGCCTAGGAATACTTGTTTTGCAGATAATCTTTATACCAGGAATACTTGTTTTGCAGATGATCTTTATACCAGGGCTAAGTTGCCCCTTCCTCTATTCTAAGCTTACTAATAAGAAGATACTCAGACCTTAAAGGTTAGAAGGGTCAGGTCTTAAAGTTACTTCTTTTTCAATTGTATTAAATTGCCTTTTTAGGGTGTTCAACATAATTAGAAATTAGAAAAACGTTTCTTGGAGTAAATACAATCTGAATTCTTAGCAGGTGACTTATAATTGATCTTGTACTATATATTTTCTTGATTTGGGAATTACCCATCTGAATTGCTTTTAGTTATGGGGCTACAGTCTAATCTATTGTTGTTCATTAAGTGTGCTGTTAGAGAAACTGCCCACTCAGTTACTGAGATAAATTAAGTGGCCCAGAGACAAATAAGAATCTTTATTCAGTCTTCGCAGGAAGTCAGTAGGTCTGTTTTATATGCTATTGCTGCCATTTTTTTTTTCTTTTTCCTCAGCTTTTCTTCCTCTGCCCAAGAACACCTAGCAATAGTTTATTTCAATATGCTTGCTCCAACCCTTTGTGGGCTTAGAGTGGGATCAGAAAGAGAAGCTACCTTAACAGGGGGCTGTGGTGTCCGGGGCTTGAACTCTCAGTAAAGGAGCTCAAACAGGACCAATTTTAGAAGAGTTGCTTTTAGAATAGTTAAAATAGAAGGCTATATAAATAGATATGCTAATGATACTCTGGTCCCCTTTGTTTTCATTTGTGTTGCTTCAGATATTTTTTTAGGAAACTTTTGACTACATCCATTGATACTTAAATCACAGTATGTAAGCATATTTTATATCCCACTTCTCCTATTTTATGGTGATGTAGAATCACGTGATTTGGGGGAATAGTGGCCACTTGTTATTTCCAGACTAAAAGGAAACAAAACAATTGGTACTATCAAGATTGTGTTAAGGAGGAACTCATATATCGCTGTGAGAAATGAACTAGTACAAACCTTTTGGTAAGCTATTCAGCAATATGCACCAAGAAACTTTAAGCATTTATGTCTTTTGACCTACTAATTCTGCTTTTGAGAATTTATCATAAGGAAGTAATAAATAAGGAAAAAGCTTTATTGATAATGATGTTTATCATGGAAGTAATTGTTTATAATGGAAAACAAAACATCCAAGTGTATGAAAATAGTTAAGGAACCGCCAATCAACCAACTATTGTATAGCCATTGACAATGTTTACTAGGAGGATAAAATAAAATGGAAGATGTTTGTGGTATGATATTCAGTGGTGAAAGAGGTTATTCAATATGATTACAAATTAGTAAAATACGCCTATGCTTAGAAAAAAAGTATATTAAAGTAGAGGTGGTGATTATGTTTAGATAGTGAAATTACATGATTCATTGTCTTTTAGAGCACTTCAAAGTTTTCTTTAATGATCTTGTGCTGTTTTTATAGTGGAGAGAAAGAATGTAACTTTTCATCCTTCCCATTAAATATTATTTTTCTTACAGTGTTGAACAGCACTAGTAAATATCAGTTTGCATCTACTGGAATACAGTTTTTGTAAAGGAAGCTTGTGCAGCATGGATTCTCTACCAGAAGAATTTTTTGTGAGGTAAGAGATAGGTTAACAAAAACTGACTGCATTTGTTGTGTTCCAAAGACACGACATCTGTCTTTTCCAATAACCTTTCTAACTAGTATGAATGAGATGCTCTTATGCTTCAGGAAAATTTGGCAACTTTGATTAGTGAGAAAAATGTAAACTGGGTATCTAATTTTAGAAAAGTTCACTAGTAATTACACCCTGGCTAAATAGCTAAGAATTGAAAAATGTGCTACACCTTGCTGCTCTTGGAACATTCTCACCAAAATAATGTTTTATCATTTTAACAAATACTTACATAGAGCTATGTGTGAAGCATTGGTTTTAATGTTCTCATAAATGTTATTGTATACTGTTACTATCTTATTATCCCATTTTAGAAAGAGTAAGTTAAGCAGAAGACCCTACTAAGTAGTTCATTTGGTCCCAGACCAAATGACAATCTTTTTCCTCCAATCAGGACAAGTTCAGCCTGCCTGTACCTCTGTTATATAATACAGCAGGTTAGTATTGGAGATCTTTCTCCAACTTTGAACCCTCTCATATAATAAGCAGTATGACCCATTAATTTATTTTTACAAGCAATTTATTGACTGCTTGGTTTAGGAAATAGAGTAAGACAAAATTTGCATAAAGAGTGCTTATAGTAGGAAGATATATAGGAGGTAATTACATCTTTAGAGAAATTACATAAATATTATGTTAGAGATGATCTATGGCTAGGAAGGAACACTATTTATTGACTGGGGATTGAATGAGTTCCACAAAGTGATATTTGAACTTATTTTTAAAAGATGAGAAGCATTTTGCTGGGTGTGGAAGCAAGGGAGGATGAGAGGTCATTTGGCTGAAGAAACAGCAAGAAAAAGTATTTAACAAAAATTGGGAGGAAGGATTTTGACTGTTGCTAAGAAGTTTAGCTTTATTTTGTACAAAGGGGGAGGTGAGGATTGTATGTGGTTACACATAAAAATTTGTTACAGAGCTGATTACCTTTTAGTTAATAAAGACTATGTATGATAATATATGGTAAATCTAGTCAGTTTAATTATGTGTTAAAATGTTTTAGGTGAGCCTGCTTTTATTAATAAGTAAAATGGTCATAATTAACTTCTGCTTTGATGACTGATGATGTATCTCAAGGTTATTTTAAGGAGTGAATGATCATGAAGTGGAGTTAGCAAGTAGAGTATACATTTTAGAATATTTTGTACTCTCTCAAACCTTGAAAAGCTTCAATACTGTTGCAGTATTTTTCATTTCTCGATAACACACAGATGCTCTATGTTTTTTTTCTGGAACAAAAGATAGTTAATAGGTTTGTCTTTACTATGAAACTTTAAAGAGCCCTGTGAAACATATTATGAAATGTTTGTATGTATAAATCATCTTTTGTTGAAATTTTCACTAGGAGTTTGAAAATGTAGATAATACTATATTGTTTATCTGACCCATTTTTCCCTAGAAAAATCAGTTAGCATATAGTAGATGATAAATGATTGACTATCAAAGGAATACATATATGTAAAGTAAAATAGAATAATATTTATAAAATACTATTGTGAGTAAATCAATCAATATAAATTTCCACCTTAGTTTTATTTCTGCTAGCATACAAAATTAAGATTATGTAAATTACATATGATTTTATTATAGTTACTATACCATGGTTCTGTATGTAGACAAAAGCAATTTTATAAATATATTTTTCAGTTCAGTATGTAGCACTATAAATATGTTCACATTTTGAGTCAATATTAAAAGCAAAACCTGTCAGTCAGCCTATTTATTTTACCAGAATTAGTTAATAATTTCTAAATATGATAGTCTTTCTCAATTAAAAAATATTTTGGAAAACTGGACAGTTGTAAGTCTAGGAGCCATAAACAGAAAAAATTATCTTTGAAAGATTGATCCTTTCCTAACCTGTATTTTCATAAACCTACACACAAATAACTTTGACATTTTCAAGGCCCCTTTTGTTTTCTCTCTTGAAACAGTGCTATTATATCTATTGTGTGTCTATTAAATTGCTGTTTCCTCTACTACCATACAGTAAGGACATGACCTAATTTTTTTAACTTGAGTCCCTAAAGAGATATGGCACCTACCATTATTATCAATCTTTGATACATGTTTGTTATACTTCTGAAACTTCAGACAAGAATTTCATTGTTAGATTCTTTACTACCACAATTTCATTGTATTCTTTGTGAGAACATGCTCTGAATATATCTTTTCTTTCTCATTTAAAATAGGGATCCTGCTGTGGAGGACCAGAGAAAAGAGGGAACTGAGAATAATCTAGAAAAATCATCTGGTCAACTAGTAAGAGGAAATTTAATTTTTTTGTAAATTTTAGTTAATTATGGTAAATTTAGTCAATTATTTGTTTTAGGTGAGTCTACTTTTCTACCTCAATAAGTAAAATGGACATAATTAGCTTTTGCTTTGAAGATTGATGCTGTATCTCAAGGTTATCATTTTAAAAACCAATCCTCAGCATACCTTTAGTAGAAAATTGAATTGACATGTCCAGAAACATCCCAACAATCAGTTTTAAGAAATTCCTCATTGGTCTTTTGAAGGAAAATTCAGACAAACAAAAACTACATATGTACACAGATATAAAGAAAACATATATATATATAGAATTTTATTTAGTAAGAAGTTTTAGTGAGTTGTTTCTGAAGTTAAATTTATTCTTTATTTTTCATTATATTTACTGTTAGAACTTCTAAGTCTAGATGAAAGAGAATAACATTGAATTATACATAAATTTACTACCAGTGACAATATGCTTTATGATAGGATAAAATATTTATATGAATACCTTGTGTCCTTATATTTAATGAAAGATTGATGAAGAGATACTTGTTTGTTAGATTCTTGTTCATGCACTTTTACTTTTCATATAGTTTTATATGAAAACTATATGCCCACTTGTGAATGATTGATGCCCACTTGCGAATAAGGTTTCCATATTTGGTAACTATGGAGGTGCTACTGTATTTCAAACTAAAGGTCAACTCTGCAGTCAAAAGTCACTGAAGAATCGCCTGATACTAATTAAGAAATTTAAACACAAGCAAGATTATGGGATGAAAAATAAGCTTCCCATCTATGAGACATTTTTATTGGCTTGGTGCCTGTAGCACAGTAGGTGCCCTTGGTGTATGTGGTTGGCGCTGGTAGTCCCAGCCACTTGGGAAGGCTGAGGCAAGAGAATCGCTTGAGCCCAAGAGTTTGAGGTTGTTGTGAGCTGTGACACCACAGCTCTCTACCCAGGGCAACAGCTTGAGAGTCTGTTTCAAAAAAAAAAAAAAAGAATACTCTGCAGCCTTAAAGAAAGAAGGAGACTTTACCTCTTTCATGTTTACATGGATGGAACTGGAACATATTCTTCCTAGTAAAGTATCTCAAGAATGGAAGAAAAAGTACCCAATGTACTCAGCCCTACTATGAAACTAATTTAGGGCTTTCACATGAAAGCTATGACCCAGTTACAACCTAAGAATAAGGGGAAGGTAGGGGAGGGACGGGGACAGTGGTTGGAGGAGGGGGATTGGTGGGATTACACCTGCGGTGCATTTTACAAGGGTATATGTGAAACTTGGTAGATGTGGAATGTAGATGTCTTGGCACAATAACTGGGAGAATGCCAGGAAGGCTGTGTTGACCAGTGTGATGAAAATGTGTCAAATAGTATATGAAGCTAGTGTATGATGCCCCATGATCATATCAATGTACACAGCTAGGATTTAATAAAAAAAAAAATAAATAAATAAAATAAAAATGTTTAGTAGGTGTGAACCTTAATTTATTTTCATCCCATACTCTTGCTTGTGTTTACATTTCTTAATTAGTATCAGGTGATTCTTCAGTGACTTTTGATTGCAGAGTTGACTTTTAGTTTGAAATACAGTAGAACCTCCATAGTTGACTACCTCACTACATTGCCCACCTCCTTAAATTGACCTAATTTTCATCGACTGGACGTGCAGCACGTGTACATATTAGTACAGTAGGCCTAGTTCCTTATGATCACCACTTCTGTATGTTGACCATTCTCTTACAGTCAACTTTTGCAGTAAGGTGGTCAACTTACAAAGGTTCTACTATATACACACTACTGACAGTGGTAATTCCTTTTTTTTTTTTTTTTTCTTATACCACTTTAATTTTTCCTTTGCCTTCTACATGAATTGCATATTCTTTTTTTTTTCTTTGTAAGAGTTTTTCTATTTACTTAGAGGACTTTTTTTTTTTTTAACTTTTTGAACAAATTTCAAATCTACAGAAAAGTTGCAAGAATACAATGAGTACCTGTAGTGTAATGAATAGCACAATGAACACTCTTCACAGAGATTTAGAAAATGGTTTATATTTTTCAACATGTATAATCTTCATATATGAAGTATTATAAAATATAAGGTATATTTGTTAGAAATATTATAAATGGGAAGAGAGCGATCTTAATTTAGCCCACATAGGGAGATTAGAGAGATAGTCCTATAGTAGACTTCATTGGTTCCTAGTCACTTTCCTGTGTAGTTCTGTGTTTGTTAGTGACCTGACGTTCAAGTATCAAGCATTTTCGGTGACTGTGTGTGCTTTCTGCAATAACAAGCTGTTATTTCTGGTTTGCAGAGGTCAATAGCAACATAATCATATTTCTAAAGTTCCAACAGGGTATGAGAACTGTGGTGTCTTTTCAAGGCTTGAGTTTTTTAAAACTAGTGTTAGTAGACAATCCAGCAGGACTTGACTGTATAGTTATCAATTAACTATTAACAGTAGCCATATTAACTCTGTAAGAATCAATTCTTGAATTCCCAGGTTCATTTACTCAGCTCTGAATTAATATGAGTCATTCTATTTTAGTTTGTTTATAAGCCTTATTCATTTTCAATTTCATGATAGTAGCTAAAGTATCAGTCATATAATATAAAAAACACTCATAGATATAGTTTTCATATTATGTAGAATAATCTATATAATATTAATATGTAAGTTCCTGACAATACAGTGAATGTTTATTAGTCTTACTTGGATTTTCTGTAGTTCTGTCACAGTGATCTACTTATGTAGGCACTTTGTTTGTTTTTAATACTTTGGTTTGTTTTAGTGTTAGAGTAAATGACAATATATATAATTGTCTAAATGTTCAATGAATAATGTCTTCTAGGACAAACAGGAAAAGGACATACCTACTGATCTTGTCCCTGTTAACCTACTATTAGAAGTGAAGAAGTTATTAAATGCAATTAATACTCTACCAAAAGGCGTGGTTCCTCACATTAAGAAGTTCTTGCAAGAAGATTTTTCCTTCCAAACTATGCAGGTAACATCAGAATCTGTCCTTGAAGGCAGAAGTACAACTGTATGTACATGACATTTTTTTAAAATTATAAAATATAGCTAAGATGTTAAAATCTCCATCTTCTTGTAAAGGGATTTGGTGTTAAGTGTATATATTTGTTAATTACATAAATAGAATTCATTGGTGTTAGCCTTTCAAGAATAATGGTAGGCATGTGAACTGGTAGCTTATGAACTGTTAAACTATAAGGTCTAGTGTTCCAGTTCTACTAATAACCTACAACATGCCACTCTGGGACGGGGCTGCTTTTGATATTCTAATTTGTAAAATGTTGACATTTTCAAAAATAATGTTCAAAACTTTTAGATTTATGAATGAAATATTCTAAAGGATATATTATAGATTTTCTTTCTGAAAGTAGTTTTTCTGTATAATAATTTTTGATATCTTTCATTTTATAAATCTGGGAGCATTTACGTTGTGTGCATATATATTTAGAAGTGAAATGTCTTTTTGTTGTATTGTTCTTTTGACCAGTATATAGTGTCCTTTTTTGTCTTTCTTTACTTTTGTTGCTTTAAATCCATTTGTATTTGCAAATAAATGTGGGACTACTCCTTTCTTGTGATTTCTGTTTGCTTGAAATGTTGTTTTCTAATAGTTTATCCTGAGTCTTGTTTGTCCTTAAAGATTAGATGTGTTTCCTGAAGATATTATGTATTTGGCTTATGCTTTTTAAATCCAGTTTATGCTTCTTCAGTAGGGAATTCAAGCCATGCACATGTATTGAGAGAATTGATAAATATGGTAGAGTTGTGTTTGTCTTGTTTTGTGGAGGTCGGTTACCAGTTTTGTCACTTGGGCCATTGGGGAAGGTAGGCTTTGATCTTTCATTTCCAGGTGTCTTTACTTTGTTAGAGGTTCATTGTGATAGTCAGTATGTAGAATGGGTCTGACTACTTTGTGCAGGGCTGGTCTTGTAGTGATAAATTTCCTCAATGATTGCTTATTAGTAAAAGACTTGATTTTTTTCATTGAATATGAAACTTAATTTGCCAGGACAGACACAGGATCCTAGGCTGGAAGTTGTTTTGTTTAAGAGTCTTATCTCTTCTGGCTGGTAAAGTTCTAGCTGGGAAATCTGCTGTCACCCTGATGGATCTTGCCCTTGTAGCTCAATTGGTGCTTATTCCTGGTTGCTTGCAGAATTTTCTCTTTCATTTTGACTTTGGCCGCGTTCATTACAATGTGTCTAGGAGATAATAAGTCTATATTGAGATGAACATGAGTTCAATATCCATCTAAGAGAATATGTCTGAATCTTTGGTGATGCTTGGGAAATTTTCAGTTATGAAAATTTTAGCAGGGTGCCTTTATCTTTGGGTCATTAGTCTTCTCCTTTATGGAGCTATAATTATATAGCTATATTATATAGCTATAATTTGTATGTTTATATGCTTCGTAAAATTCCATAATTCTTTAAGAGATGCTTTTTTTCCCTTTTCTTTTCTGCCTTTTTAAATGACTGAGTTAGCTCAAGAGCCTTATCCTTTACCTCTGAGATTCCTCTCTGTGGTTTAATATGACTCCTGCAATTCTTTAATTTCCAATATATCCTAATTTCATCATGTCTTTTATTCATTTCTTAGGTCAATTTTTAGATTTCCTTTTGGTGGTTTTTCACTTTCCCTTCAAATCCCTTCATCATTTTTTGCCATTCAAAGCTTAAATTCCTTTTCTGACATTTCCATAATTTCTTTATGGGTGGGATCCTCTGTGGTAGCTGCCTTGTGATTTGTTAGAGGAGGGGTTGCTGTGTTCTAATTTTTCATGTTGCCACAATTTTTTATTGGTTCTTCCTTCCTTCTCCTACTTTTTGCTCTACTCCCTTCTTCTTAATTTTTTTTGTTTTTGTAGCTGGGTATTGAAGTTGCCTATAGTCCCAACTATAATGGAGGTTGAGGCAGACAGATAGCTTGTACCAGGAGTTTGAGGCTACAGTGAGTTATAATCATACTACTGCACTCCAGTCTGCATGTATGACAGTGAAATCCCATCTCTGAGTCCTCTGTTTAAGGTCTCAAAAGACTTTAAACAAATTGTTGGCCAAACTACCTTCTTTCTGGAATTTAGGATGCTCTTCAGGCTCACATGGTTTATGGCAGAATTCAATTCCTTGTGTCTATAGGACTAAAGTTCTCAGCTCCAATATAGCACGAGGTGATTCAGCCCTGGTTGCCCAATCTGTCTCATAGGGAAGGAGAAGTATCTATCTTGTCTGTTTCAGCTCTGTAAACTATAGATGCTGAAGACCTACTATCAACAAATTGGTTGATAACTTTCATCATAGGAAGGGTATCATTTTTTCAATTATTAGGTTTTTCTAAAGTTAATGATCTACTCTTAGTAACAATTAACTAGAGGAGAGGGGAGCAAAATACCATAAGTATCTTGAAAAGGCCACATTTGCTTTTTTGTGAAAAAATACATCATTAATTATTTCCATGAAACAAATTAATACTATTGTGATTAAAAATTCAAACAAACTCTGAAAATATTCATAAAACTTTATATACAGTTACTTAATATAATCTTAACTGAGAAGGTTTACCATAGTATGAATAAATTTTGGCTTGAAATTGGTGAAATTATGCTACCATTCCCTCTCATCTTTTGGAAATCACCCAGGAACAAGAAAAAGAAACTAGTAACCTTCAGATATGCAAAATATATGCAATAAGAAGTAAAAATAGAAGAAAAGTACAGCCATCTTTCATGTCTGTGGCAGATTGGTTACAGTACCATCAACCATACCAAAATCTGTGATGATTAAGTTCATTTTATAAAATGGCATGGTATTTGCATATACTTTATGCACACCCTACTATATTCTTTAAATTTCTTATAATACTTAATACAATATAAATGCTGTGTAAATAGTGTTGTACTATACTATCTTTTTAATTTGTATTATTTTTTATTATTACTTTTTATTTTTCAAATATTTTCAACCCATGAATTCATGGATCTGGAATGCACATATACAAAGGGCTAGTTGTGCTTTTTTGTGATAGCAATGAAAAAGTAAAATATGTAGGAAAAACTCTTAGGAAATGTACAAGGTAAATTAGTATTTCTGTACGTTTGTCCTTACCACTTTTGTGAGAACCTCTAAACCAAGTACTAGTTCTAAAGAATCAAAATCTCTGGGAGTAAATCTGGGACTATATTTTAGCAAGCACCCACAGACTGATATTATTCACATAAAGTTTAGAAGTCAATATTCCATATTATAACAATAAATAAAACTCTCTAAATAAATTCTATTAAGGCTAAGTAAAGAAGATCTGAAGGGAAAATAGGACATGTTAGAAGACCCAGTAGGTTAAAGCTGTCAGTTTTTCCTAAATTAAAATCTACAAATACAATATCGTTCCAATAAAACAAAAGGAATTTTTTGGTTAGTGTTACTAAAAGCTAATACATGGGGAATAAGAGGAAATATATATATATATATATATATATATATATATAAATATATATATATATATATATATATATATTTTATATATATAAATAAGTGAAAATTATATTAAGAGAAGTACAAGAGAAAAGAGCTGGGCTTTTGTTCACATAGTTAAGATGATTTATGAGGCTGTGATAACTAAAAAGAATTTGTTGCTTGTTCTTGACAAGTAACAAACAAGAAAATAGAAGAGAAACTCCAGAAGTAATTCCAAATACATAAAATACTTTAATAAATGATAAGATGCTAGGTTACAAAACAGGTCTTGCCAAATTTCAAAGCAATAAAACATATAGAACATGTTCTGTAATTAGTGTACAGTTAATCTAGGATTAAGTAACAAGAAGATAAACTAGAAAACCATATGTTCATAAGTTATGATATATACCTCTAATCTAGTTAACCAATAGGTCAAAGAAGAACTGCAGTGGAAGTTAAATGAATTTTTGATCTGAATAAAAAATATATATCAAAACTTATATTATTAGGTAAAGCTGTGCTTTCAGGAAAATTTGTAGCTTGACATTCATAGATAAGAAAAAGAAGCAAGATTGAAATCAGTCATCAAAGCATGAAGTTGATGGAAGGTTGATTTAAGAACAGTAAATCAGAAAGGAAGAAATAAGGATATCTTAAACAAATAGAATAAAACATAAAATAGAGATCAATAAAGCCAAAGCTTGGTGGGGTTTTTTATTTTTTTAAATTTTTAAAGTTTTAGCTATGCAGTGTATGGTATAAAACTTAGTAGTTTTTTTTTTTTTAAGACCCATAAATTTTTATGGGTCTTTAAAAATGTTTGATAAGAGAGTTCAAAAAAGTAATCAAAACACAAAATGAAAATGAAAACATCAATACAGATTCCACTGGCTGGCTGGTTTGTTTCAAAGCAATATTCCTCTGAAAAAATGCAACAAGTGGGAAAAATTTTTCCAGGTAGTTCTTATTTGTACTTTCCTAGTAGATTGCTTAATTCAACCAGGCATTGGGACAAGCCTGCTTATGTTCTGTGAGGAAGGGTCTATTTCTATACTTTTCGTTGCATAATGCTGTCAATGGTCTGCCCATAACCATAGGACCTTACCTATGCCTCAAGGCCTTTTTTCTGCAACTGTAGAAAGCTTTATTTCTCACGTCAGTTCAGAAGATCCTAGGAATTAATATAATATTCCCCATCACCCCAGAAACTACTCAACCAGAAAATCTTAGGAGTTATTATATAAGCACCCCAGTTCTCTGTAGCCTTTAGTTGGAGAATATTGAAGCTTGTATTTATTAGTTTTCCGAAGTTTCCCTGTTGTAGTAAACCCAATCACCAGCCTTGGGTAATTAGCTTAGTAGCACACCCTTTCATTTAAGCCTACTTTCCCTTTTCACTTCTTCACTTCCTTCCCATTTTTCTCTATACCTCCCAAATAAACTGCTTGCATTCATATTCTTATATTATGGTCTGCTTTCATTGCAAAAGAATGGAGTAGTGACCAGGGCCCCTCCTCCTTGATAGGCCATGCTCTCCTTTTCCCCCTGGTTCTGTAAATCTACTGAAGCCTCTGAGTAGAATCTCAGCCATAACTGACTATGGAAATTATTTTAAAGAGAAAAATAAGTTAGTCTTATGTTTCTAGTCCTGCCTCCTCTTCTGTATGTTGACCTGAGAGATTTTCAGTGCCTAAAGGCTTTACATTGCTTTCAGAGTAAATGGCATATATATATATATACATATATAAAATACATACTTCTATATATATGTGTGTGTACATATATATATATGTACATATATAGGGTTTTTGTTTTTAGTTTTTTCATTCTTTTAAAATTTCAGATTAATAGGAGGATACAAAACATTAGGTTATATAACTTACACATGACAGGTAAAAATCAGAGTTGTAGTTGGGTCCTACACCCAGGGAGTATGCCGTTTATCCATGCAGTGTACCCATTGGGTAAAAAGCTACTGTTCCCCCTCCTCTTCTCTTCCCTTCTAGATTAATTGTGATTTTCTATTATATAGATCTGTGACTGTTAATCTCCTAGTTTCAGGTTTTTCTGTTTTGTCCAGCTGTTTTAGTTCTCATTGGGAGGATTCATCTGAAACCACCTATCCTGTTTAACAGAGGTAGAACTTTGGTACTGTCATATATTCCTATTCAGATTCAAAAGATACTGTTGAATAAATGTCTGGATGTATGAGGCTAGAATTCAAATGATAGTTCTTGGTGGGAAATATAAATTTAGAAACTGTCAGTATGTAGACATTATTTAGAAATATGATAGCGGACTACTTTATCAGTGGAATCTATGTTGATAGAAAAAAGGTTTATTAGCTTGACTGCTGAAGAGACTGACATTAAGCAAGTACTTAGCTAGGAGGAAAACAGGAAAGTATTATATACTAGAAACCAAGTTAAAAGTTTAGATTAAACCTCACATATAGAATATATATCAATAAATAGGTAGTATAATTTAAGCCAAACATTTGTGGGGAATGGACACAATGGTAAGATGTAGTCTTTCCTTTTATTTCAACTATGTAAGTAACAAACTTCAGTACACAATAAAGTATATATTAGCTCAATTCCAATTAGTTAAAATATAAGATGGCTTGTCCAGGTATTGGTATTAATGCAAGCATACCTGTTTGCCATAGGTTCAGGGCTGGAAGGAAGATTTTAGCTATGCTAGAGAACGGTAAGTATGAGAGTGAGATGGGATTACCATCTTCCCCTGAAGTAGTAGATATTTGCCACCCCTTGGTAGACCTAGAAATGTTTTTTAGAGTGTTGAGGAAATAGTTACAAAGGAGATTCGTCAGCCTTCTTAAAAACAAGTGTGAGAGGGCGCTGCCCATAGCTCAGTGGGTAGGGTGCCGGCCATATGCATCGGGGCTGATGGGTTCAAACCCAGCCAAGGCCTGCTAAAACAAAAAAATAGCCAGGTGTTGTGGCGGGCACCTGTAGTCCCAGGTAGTTGGGAGGCTGAGGCAAGAGAATTGCTTGAGCCCAAGAACTGGAGGTTGCTGTGAGCTTTGATGCCACGGCACTCAACTGAGGGCAACAAAGTGAGACTCTGTCTCAATTAAAAAAAAACAAACAAGTGTGAGAATAGTGTATCTGGGTGGTATGGGTTTTTTAAAACCACCTTTATTTCTGTTTTCCAAAATTTCTGCAATAAGCATATATTATTTGTAAAATATAAATGTTTGTAGCTATTTGATCTAACCTAAATAAATCTCCAGCCATATTGTTTTCCACAGAGAGAAGTTGCAGCTAACAACCAGAATGGGGAAGAAATTGTTCCTGCTTTGACTTTACGTTTCTTGATAACACAACTGGAATCAGCACTTAGGAACATTCAAGCAACTAATTATACTGTGAGTTGCTTTTTTTCTTGGAAGTTTGAAATAAAGGACTTGGTTAGCATTTTTCAGTGAGAAAACAGTGCCTGCTTATTTTGAGGTCTAGAACACTTTGTGTTTTCCTCTTCAACTTCTAAAGAAAGATACTTATAAGTTTATTGCTTTCCTACGTCTTATACTTTTACTGTTATCTCTGTAATGAACCTATTATAGTTCCTTTCCTAACACAAAATTGTTTGCCTTAAGAGAAACTTGAAATAATAGAAATGAGCTTTCCCAAGTAGGTAATGGGAAGTCATAAAGTTCAAAAAATAAATGAAGTATAGAAAGACAAATATTGTAAGATATCACCTACATAAGGAATCTAAAAAAATTGAATTCACAGAAGTAGAGAATATAATGGTAGTTACTAGGGGCTGGGATTGAGAGGGCATAGGAAAGGGGATATTGATCAAATGAAACAAAATTTGTTAGATAGGAGGAATAATTGATGTGTTCAAGAGAACTATTGTGCAGCATGGTGATTATAATTAGTAATAAGGTATTATATGCTTAAAAATTGCCAAGAGAGATTTTATGTGCTCTCAACACAAAAAGTGATAAATATTAAGGCGTAATGCATATTAATTACTTTGAGTTAGTCATTCTACATTGTATACACATTTCATGTTGTATATGATAAATATGTGCAATTTTTATTTGTCAGTTATAAAAGAAATAACTGTTCCTTCTTCCTCTAATTATTAACCAGCTTCTCTTTCTTTTGCTATTTCTATATTTATAAAATTTGGAATTTCTATTATCAGTAAAATTGATAAAATATATTTATATGTTTAAAATCAGATGAAACTTAGGAAATAAACAGAAAATTTTAAGAAATAAGTTACATCAAAAATTGGAATTGATAGTGTAGGACAGTAAAAGGAAAAATGAGGTCTTTACCTAACTTGGAATAGTATTCTAAGTTTTATATGTATGTAAGATTTGACAGTTAAGTTCCTGAACTAATCCTAGAAAAAGTGCTGCATACCTCATTGCTGAATATCACTATGGTCACCTTCAAAGTACTCCCCTCAGGAAGCTCTGCATTGACACTAGTGCCTAGTTCATGCTTCAAAGCAATTTTGTAACTCTTTTTCTGGAATGGCCATCAGAGCTGTTGTGTTATTTTTGATATCCTGAATATCATCAAAATATCTTCTTTTCAACATTTCTTTTATCTTTGGGTAAAGAGAAAAGTTACCAGGGGCCAGATCAGGTGAATAGGGAGGTTGTTCAAAAACTGTTTATTGGCTAACATCTCCCTCATACACAGTGCTGTGTGAGGTGGTGCATTGTTCTGATGTAAGAGCCATGAGTTGTTGGCCAAGATTTTCACTTAAGATATTCCTGTTTCTCTGTTGTTATTTACTTGGCCTGCTATACCTCTCATAGTCAGCCCATGATTTTGATGCACAATTTGACAAATTTTTGCAATGTTTTTGTTAATTCTGATTGTTACTGGCTACCCTAGCCTCTCTTCATCAGTAATTCTTTCTTGCCCCGCATTTAATTGTTTAATTTGTATACTGCCATTTTCTTCATGGCATTATGCCCATAAACTTGGACTAACTTGTCCCTGATTTCACTTCTATTCTTGTCCAGTTTAATAAGAAATTATGTTTGTTCATTGCTCTAATTCAAGCTCCATCATTCTTGCAACAGCACACAAAACTTACACCAACAATAATGAACATGTGAAGATAGCTCCACATATCAACACGATCACAACTCTGAGACACTGATATACCAAGGCTATGGAACCTTACCGAGTGGTTTGTACAGTGCTGCCAATGTGTAAGTGCACAGTGGCAATTTGGCAAACTTAATTGTCAGACTTTGTATAGAAGATGGATTAGGATTATTTTCCAAAAGGGACTAGACTACCCAGACACCAAAAAAGATAGCCTAAGATACTGTACAAGGAGGTGGAAAATAGTTCTTATTTAAGCCTCTAAGGATTAGGATTCTAAATAATGATATACATACTCTAAAGGAGGTTCTAGGTGGATTCAAAAGAAGAAACAAAAGAAAAATGTGTTTGCATTTTGATCCCAAGAACTTCTGGGATCTGCTATTTCTACCACTGACCAGACTGCCAGTCAGTGAAACAAATCAGTATAAAATCAGCATTTTAGCCTTCTTGGTTTAGACATTACTTCAAAGATGAATCTTATACTAGGAAATGAAAGTGTTCTCCTTATAGTACTTGACAGCAGAACTGAAATTTTTATGATCAGAGCAGTCTACTGCAATATCCATATGGTTTTTCCTGCTCCTCAAGGTCAACAAGAAGGGGTCAGACAACCTTATAACAGGACATAGCCGTGGATTGTTTGGGGTGGGGGTTGCCAATGACATCTCTATATTCATTTGGTTCCAGTACATGGAATAATCTTTGCTAATAGGGAAAGGTAGGGAGGAAAGAAGAGGGGCTTTAGGTTAGAAATGTAACACTTACATCTTTAAATTACAGAGCTTTTTGCCTTCTAATTAAAGCATTATCACAATTCTGTTCTCCAAAATGTTGTATGAGCTATAGGTTCTGTTGTGTTATTTATGAAGTTGTTTTTTTTTAAATGTTACAAACTAATAGCTCACATATATTTAGTATTTTCTATATGACAGCCACTGTTTGAAGTTACTTTCTAAGAATTAGCTATTTACTACTCATAACTGTTTTATCTTATTATTTATTCTCACTTTGTAGATTAGGAAACTGAGTCAATAGAGGTTAAGCAACTTGCTAAATTCACCAGGTATTGGAGTCAGAGTACAATCCATGTAGCCTTGGCTCCAGAGTCTATGATCTAAACTATGATATTGTACCGCCTCTTCAGGGATGAGCATTTTAAGGTGGAAACCATTTAGATGTTACAAGGAGTTTATGTTTATAAACTCACTTAGTCCATTGAGGAAAAAATATACACATGTGTTTCCACTGGTATCCACTTAGTCTACTGGTCACTTGAGAACAAACACACATGTTACTGATACCAGTTTGAAGGTGAAATTCTAACCCCAGTCAGTTATTTCATAATTGTAAACTGTTGGTACTAAGATACATGCTAGGTGAGGATACAGTTAGAAATACATACACACTCACACATACATAAAAACACACATATATACACATATATGATTTATTATAAGGAATAGATAGATAGATTGTGTGTGTGTGTGTGTGTGTGTGTGTGTGTGTGTGAGATTTATGATGACAGATTGGCTCGTGTGATTATGGAGGCTGAGAAATTCCATGATCATCTGTCTCAAGCAGAAGATCCAGAAAGGCTGGTGACCCAGGACAGCTGTTGGTATAATTAATTCCAATTCTGAGGGCCTACAAACTAGGGAAGTCATTTGTATAAACCTCAATCTGAGGGTGGAAGAAGCTGAGATGAGATGTACCAGCTCAAGCAGGCTGGCAGGAAACAGAGAGGGATGAATTCTTTCTTCATCTGCCTTTTGTTCTATTCGGGTCCACCCACACCAGGAAAGGAAATCTGTACTAAGTCTACCTATTCAAAGGCTGATCTCATCTGGAAACACCTTCACAGACAGACACTCAGAAACAGTATTTAATCTGGGTACCTCAGGGATAGTCAACTTGACACATAAAATTAACCATTACAAATGGAATGGATGATATTTTTATCCATAGACAACATTTTTATCCATAGACAATATTTTTAACTTTTTATTTTGAAGTAATTATAGATTGACAGAAGTTACAGCTGTACCATACAAAAGTGTATAAAAATCTTGATATACTCTTCATACAGTTTCCCCCAAGAATTATCTTTTTTTAAAATTTTACCCTTTAATTGTGCCTATTGGGTGAGAGTTTACCAATCCTCCTCCCTCCCCCCCACACACCTACGCACATGAATTTGTTTTTCTCTCACGTTGGGGTGTAGTTATTTACCTACTGGTTTCATGTTAATATTGCATACATTGTGTACTTGCTTTTCCATTCTTGTGATACTTTACTAAGAAGAATGTGCTTCAACTCCATCAGGTAAATACAAAAGAAGTGAAGTCTCCATTTTTTTTTTACGGTTAAATAGTATTCCATGGTGTATATATACCGCGGTTTATTAATCCACTCATGAGCTGATGGGCACTTGGGTTGATTCCATATCTTGGTGATGGTGAATTGTGCTGTGATGAACATTCTAGTGCAGATGTGCTTATGGTAAAGTGATTTTTTTTTTTTTTTTTTCTTCTGGGTAGATATGTAGTAATGGGATTGCAGGATCAAATGAAAGGTTTAGTTTCAGGTCTTTGAGGATTCTCCATACTTCTTTCCATAGAGGTTGTATTAGTTTGCAATCCCACCAGCAATATAAAAGTGTTCCCTCCTGTCCACATCCATGGCAGCATCTGCAGCTTTGTGACTTACGATGTGGGCTGTTCTCACTGGTGATGGGTGATATCCCAGGGTGGTTTTGATTTGCATTTCTCTGATGATTAGGGATGATGAGCATTATTTATGTGTTTCTTGTCCATTTGTCTCCTCAGAGAAAGTTCTGTTCATAGATCTTGCCTACTTATAAATGGGATTGTTCTTTTCTTGTTGAGTAATTTGAGTTCTTTGTAGATTCTAGTTATGTTAGTCTTTGTTAGATTTATATAGCATGCAAGTATCTTTTCCCATTCTGAAGTTTGTTTGCTGCAGTTGTTGTACCCTTGGCTGTGCAGAGGCTTTTTAGTTTGATCATGTCTCATTCATTTATTTTTGATGTTGCTGCAATTGCTTAGTTTGGTTATATCCCATTTATTTATTTTTGGTGTTGCTATAATCTTTTCCTAGGCCAGTGTTGTTAAGAGATTTCCCCACACTTTCTTCTAGAATTTTTATTGTTTTGTATCTTAAATTTAAATCTTTTATCCAGCAAGAGTCAATTTTTGTAAGTGGTAAGAAGTGTGGGTACAGTTTCAGTCTTCTACATGTGGTTAACTAGTTTTCCCCAGCACCATTTATTAAATAGGGATTCTTTCCCCCAGTTTATACTTTTATTTGGTTTATTGAAGATCAGATGGTGGTGATACATAGCTGGTTTCATTTCTAAGTTCTCTGTTCTATAGATGTAGATCTCTATTTTTGTGCCAGTACCATGCTGTTTTGAGCACCATGGACTTGTAGTATAACCTGAAATCTCGTAATGTGATTCCTCCAGATTTGGTTTTACCGTATATACTCGAGTATAAGCCGAGTTTTTCCGGCACAAAATTTGTGCCGAAAAACCTGAACTCAGCACAAATTTTGTGCCGAAAAAACTCAGCTTATACTCGAGTATATACAGTATTTCTTAGGATTGCATTGGCTATTTGGGTTAGATGGGTACTTTTTTTTCAAGTTCTTCAAAGTATGATGTTGCTATTTTGATGGGGATTGCATAAATCTGTAGAGATCACTTTGGGTAGTATAAACTGTTTAACAATGTTGATTCTTTCCAGCCACTTGTTTAATGTCTTCTGCTATTTCTTTTCTCAGGGTTTTAGTAGTACTCTCTGTAAAGATCCTTCATGCCCTTTGTTAGGTACATTTGCAGGTATTTCATTTTCTTTTAAGCTATTGTGAAAGGTATTTTGTCCTCAGCTTTACTTTTACTGGAAAATATGAAGGCTACTGATTTGTGGACATAGATTTTGTATCTCAATAGGTTATTGTATTCCTTGATCACTTCCAGGAGCCTTGTGGTCGAGTCCCTGGGGTTTTCTAAGTATGAGATTGTTATCATCAGCAAAGAGGGAGAATTTGACCTCCTCTGTCCCCATTTGAATACTCTTGATATCCTTCTCTTGCCTGATTGCATTAGCTAGAACTTTATTGAGAAAGTTGATAAGTATGGTGGAGTTCTGTTTGGCTTATTTTGTGGAGGTCCATTGCTTAGTTTTATCACTTGCACCATTGTGGAAGCTAGGCTTGTCTTTTAGTTTCTGGGTGTCTTTACTTTGGTAGTGACCAATTTTGATGGTCAGTGTGAAGAATTGGTCTGAATATTTCCTGCAGAGCTACTCTTGTTGGGGCATAATTTCTCCTTTCACCATCACAAATATCTCTCCTGTGCCATGCTTGTGATCACTCCTACCCCTTTCTCTCTGCACCTTCTCTAATACCTAATCTATGTTCATCTCAGTAATTTCACGTAGACTATTTTTAAATGAGGGAAATATCCATGCATTTTAACTTCTAATTGAAGAAGTGGTATGCTGTATGTTTATATTATTATAACAAAACCTATGTTGGGAGAGTAAAGGATTTTGATTAAGAAATTGTAGTTTTTAAGGTGGATGTTAGATACATTGGTGTTCTTTATATTATTATCTAAAGTGTTCTTGATACCTAAAATACTATATAATAGGAGAGAGAGAGAAAATGAGAATTTTTTGAAAGGTACAGTGTAACAAAAGTTTATAAAATTTACTTTCTTTTTTAAATTTATTTTTAAGTTTTTAAAAATTTTTAAAAACCAAATTCTAAGTTATTTTGAGAATATTGATTATTCTCTTTGTTACTCCTTGGTCATTATTGAACACATTTAAAATACATCCTCTTACATATCTAGGCTATATGGTATAAAAGCAAAATTATTAGATTATTAATGTAATAATTTACTATTTTTAATAATTATTCATTAAGTCTAGGATATTTTATTAAGCCTGTGATGCTGAAAAGTAGCTTAGTCTAAATAAGCAATTAACATTGTTTCTCTTTTTAGGCACACCAGATTAATGTTGGTTATTATCTGACATTACTGTTTTTATATGGGGTAGCTCTTACTGAAAGAGGAAAGAAAGAGGTATGTATGTAGCATGTACTGTTTAGTCGTTATAAGTCTTTATACATACTGACTTCATTTTAGCATATTAAAATGTTGATTTCTAAAAATTCTCTACAAATTGAAACTATTCAGGGACTTTTTAATTGTATGTTTATAGTTTACAGTAATTATATAAAAGATTATATTGTGGAACTAAACATACTGTTACAGGAAACTATTAAAATTAGCTTTTAGCTTCAGTTATTTTAACTTTATCTTTTAAATGCTTGCCAATTATGTAAAGTAGTAAATTACTTAGATTCTTTCACTTATAAAGTTTTAAAAAATCCATTCTTTAGTGTAGCTTAATTAATTATAACCTCTTTTGTAAAGTATGAGTTTTACCTCAAATTCTTTGCTATTAACAAAATGCAAATAAGTAAAAATTTGAGAGTTAGAAATAATTTCTAATGGTTCTTTCAAATTTATCAATTTTCTTTCTCTGATTTTTAATGACTTCTTAAATTTTCTTTGCAGTCTTGATCTATTTTCTATTTTCTTCTTCCAAAATCTATATCTTTATTTGGCATTATAAATTAAGTATATAAATATGACTTACTAATTAATTAAGTGAAGTATAATTTATAAGCACCCAAACTAAAAACATTTCTATTTTAAATAATTTCATGTAATACTGTTATCTTATGTTTATATACTGGAGTATATTTTAAAGCAAGGCTGTACAGCATTTTTCTGACTTTTTGTTTCCAGAGAGATTGAGGCCTTTATGCTTGTATTATTAATTATGACTGAAACCTCTGTTAGAATTAGTCTTGATCTTTACTTGCAAACTTATATTGCTTATCAAAATGGCACTTCCCCCAAAGAGACTGTATATATGGTCAAGTAGTCATCCTATTTGAAAAATTATGAATTATTGTGAAGAGTGATGAAAATTGTGTTTTAATAGTCACCAGAAAAGCCCTTTGGGGGGTAATAATATTCGTCAGTATTAGATTAAAAATTGTTTTAAATTTAACTTTGAAATGTCAATTAAATAAGATCTTAAATTTGTTTGTAGTGAATATTTTAAACCCTGAGTACATTACATTATCTTTATGATTATATATAGACATGCTAGGATTAAAGATGTGAATAAATGACTAAATGACTGAATTCTTTTTAAAGGTGCTCTAATGTTTCCAGTTTGGGAAATAATTGTCTACTGTAACAGAAAAAAAGTGGTTTTCACATGAGCCAAACCTAGTTTTATGTTACTACAGGATTACACAGAAGCTGAGAATAAATTTCTGGTGATGAAGATGGTGATTCAAGAAAATGAAATTTGTGAAAACTTTATGTGTTTAGTTTATTTTGGACGTGGCTTACTTCGATGTGCTCAGAAGAGGTAAGGATTTTAATTAATGGGTGTATCTTGTCAACTTTCAGTATTGTGAAATGGGAATTAAATGTGCTTAGTATACCAGGGATCATGACATTTGTGCTCTGCTAGTTTGTTCTTTTTTTCTTTATCCATTTCTATAGATAATAATTTATTTAATGTATTTGAGAACATTGAGTATCAAACTTAACAGGCAGTGACAATATAGGCAGTCTAGCACTACCATTGAGAACATAGGCTTTGGAGTCTGACAGACCTAGATTCAGATGCATTTTCTACCACTTACTTTAGGAAACTTAATGTTGTTAGTTAGGCCTTGTATTTTTTTCTTATCTCTAAAATGGAACTCATAATGGTGTTTACCCCACAAGGATGTTGTAGGTAGTTAACACAGTACCCAGGACACAAAAATACTATACTTAATAAAGAAATGATGGTTGTAGTTATTAATATTATCATTACTGACTTGGAATAGTTTGTTAAGATGTAAATGAGCTCATGAAGAGTTGAAAGGGTCCAAATGCTGAGTTCAGGGAGTATTGGGTACTACATAGTATTTTAAGAAAGTGAAATTGTACAGAGGAGACTATATGGATTATCTGTCTACTTCCTATGTGGAGAAGCTTTACCATTGGTAGCATCATTCATTCACATCATTTATTGATCATTTGTTGTATTCCAGAGACTATTAGTTGTTGGGGATATAAAACCTAACATGGTTTACAAAAAAGACAGTTCCTGTCTTCAGGTAACTGACAATATAGTGAAGCTTAAATGCTGTAATCAAATAATCAATCATGAAATCATTATGAAATATGATAAAGATATGAAAGAAAATAGAGTAAATAGTCAAAGCCTTTTCTAGAGCTTTCATCTGGTTCTGGGAATCAGAAATCTTCCTGAAGAAATAGTGTTTAGTTGAGATCTGAAGGATGAATTAGGAAAATTTTACTTGGGCAAACTTAGAAAGGATTACTACTGGGCCAATCTGTCGGATCCTTAAAAGTATCACCTATGTAGTAGTTCCCTGATTGATTGTATATTTTCCCTCCTATCTTCTGGCAATACTGTTTTTAAGTAGGCTATCTAGGAGCCTTCATACTAGGTCTGATTGGCAAGATGCCATCAATGTAGTGGGTTATTAATAGTATAATGCTTTGCAGAGTTGGAAGATGATCAAAATCCCTTAGTCTATAGTTGTGACAAAGTAAGAGATTTAATATAGACTGAGATAGGACAGAGTATATATACTGCTGTCCTTCAGATATGAAAACTCCTTTTTATTCTCTTTACTGATGGCACTGTAGGAAACCAGTTTTCCCCTAGAAAGCCCAGTTGTATGGCAGCATCATTACTTTCATCCCTGGACTATGGAGGACAACCCCCACTGAGCGTGTCAAAGACTTGGTATCCTTCTTAGTCTGTATTTCTTACTGCATGACTGGAGTGTCCTCTGAGCCTTTCTAGGAACATTGTCTAGTGATGGGTTCTGCCTTTTTATATAGTAAGTCCATTCTTACCATTCTCACCTTCCTGAGCCTTTTGATTCTTTTAATACTCTACCAAGAAAATTTCATCATTTCTACCTCACTTACTACAGCCCATTGTATTTCTACCTTTTTTTTTCTTTTTTTTTTTTTTTATCTCACAGCACACTTGAACCTATTATAAAACTTTAGTGGCACACTTAAATTACATTGATTAAAAAGAAGAGTAGAAAAAAGAAGAATATGCTTACTGTGCTTTGAACTTTTTTTGAAAATAATTTAATTAATGATCTTATGTTAGGTCTGGCTTCAGATGTCTTTGCTAAGAAAATAAATTTTTAATTACTAAAGAGTTGTCCCATGTCAATATACACTTCCTTGTCCAGCCTTGTATTAATATTTACTCTCATTTTCAGCACTCTTAAGGTCTACTTCCACTCATGTCCCTGCCAATACATGCTCATCAGATTGTGTAATTCTTACGGTGAATAAGCATTTTTTTTCTGGACAGTGATTCTGTTTGCCCACTTGATCTCTTGCACCTGATCCTAAATTTTTTGGTATAAAGGCAGTGAGTGGAGAGGTATGGGAGGATCTTGAGGTGGAAAGGCGTCATATTTTGAGACATACATCTCAGATGATATTTTTGTGTGATCTCTAAGTCAAGGGAGGCTGTTCTTCTATAGCAAGGAAGAAGTCTTCGATGGCTAAAGGGCTTAAGGGGAATTGAAGGATTCACCTAAATATTCCCATGTCAGATCTCAGAGCCTACTCTTTCCCTATTAAAGCCCTGATTTTAGCATAGTAGTTTTGTTGAGGCTGTGCTTTTTGTTTCCCTTGCTGTTGTTCTACCCTTAGGACTAAATCATAGACTTCATTTTGAACATAATCTTCTTATGTCTAGAGAAGGTAAGGGTTCCTTAAATCTTACCATTGAAGCCTTTTAGCTTTCAGTATCCTGAGTTTATAGTATTAGTCTTATTGAAGCTGTGCATTCAGTCTCATTTGCACTTTGTTCCACCTTATTATTAAATCTGGGACTTATTTTCAGTACAGATTGTTTTTATGGCTATGGGAGATGAGAGTCCCGTGATATACTGCCATTAGAGGCCTTCTGGCTTTCATAGTGTGTCCTGAGTTAATAGTTGGCTGACCTGTGCCTATCATTCTCTTTCTTCAAGGCCTCCAAGACAGTTAACAAAAGCCATCCAACTCTACAGTCCCTTTAATTACCATGGCCCCCATACTGTTCAAGCTTGAGCTACTACATAATCTATTGCCTCCCCTTCCACCTGTATTTCATCCCAATCTACCACAGGTGAGAGTCCTAGTATTTGTATTTCTATAGCATGCCAGAGGTTATCACCACCCTACTTACCACCAAAAAAAAAAAAAAAAAAGAGTTACTTGGTGACAGTCCCATTCAAACTAACTTTATTTTTAAATACCTTGCAGATATAATGGAGGACTGCTAGAATTTCATAAAAGCTTACAAGAAATTGGAGATATAAATGACCACTGGTTTGATGTAGATCCTACAGAAGATGAAGATTTACCTGCAACTTTTCAAGTAAGAAATTATTTCAGAATGACATTTCATTTGTGACTAATCAGAATCATCTTTGATAAAGTTTGAATTAACTAAGTCATACTGTATAGCAAGCATATTCTTTTATTGGCAATTAGCGTTTTTGTATAAGAACCAGCCTTGATTACATTACCTAGTGCATAAGGTGAGTATGACTGAACAAAGGGAGAAAACTGAGGTGGCAGTGTCTACATTTTCAAATACCAGGAAAGTTAATAGCCATTTTAGTCCAATATGTCATATGATTCGAGCCAAATGTAATAATTAACTTCTTTTGCATACCCTTTATTTTTATGTCTATCAAATTAGTATAATATTATACACATTTATTTGTAATCTGGACGTACATAGCATTTTTAATTTCTCAGTGATAAGATTATTATATAATGTGATTTTTACATAGTCCATCATATACACATATGTAACTGTACTGTAATTTACTTAACCAGTTTCCTGTTATTGAACATTTAGTTTATTCTAAATATGCTAGTCTTTCACTTTTTATAAAGTGATGTTTACATATTTCTTATATCATTCCATTAGAATAAATTTCTAAAGCTGGAACTGTGAAGCCAGCATTCATACCCTCATAAAGTTGTTACATATCTCCATATTTCCTCTCAGAAAGTTTGGACCAATATAAATTCAGACAGTATGGAAATGTTCATTTCCCCATACATTCTTGGTATTCTTTACCTTTTGAGTAATTTTTACTCATCTGATAAGCCATAGGGGTCTCTTTTTAATTTGTTTAATATGAAAATTACTACACTAGATTTCTCTTGGTTAATGTTTAAGTGATGTATCTTTTTCCAAACTTTTACTTTAAATCTTTATCCTTACATGTTAGTTTGCTTTAAGGCTAAAAGCATTCCTTAAAATAAAGAGAGACATTTTATGAAAATATAAAATTCAATTCTCCAGGAAATTATAACAATACAAAATTTGTATATACCTTGTTAATATAGTCTCAAAAAATATGGGGCAAAAATTGATAGAACTGAAAGGAGAAATGAAAAAATCCCCAGTTGCAATAGAATACTTTAATATACCTCTTTTGTCAATCGAAATATGACAGCTTTTGGATTATTAAGATAATCATGGGACTTTTAACTTTGACTTGCTAAAGTAATTTATACATTTTGAAAAGATTAAAATTTCAATGACTACCTAACGTAATCCCTGTTGGATGTTAGTTATTTTATTCTTTTTCCTCCTCTAAAATTTTTTTTATTATCTAAACTTCTTCAGTGAATCATCCAACTATTTTTAGTACATTTTTATTTTATATAAAGTGACACATACATTTTGTCAAATAATATTAAAAGATTTAACAAGAATTCCTGCTCCATCATCTCTAATTGCAAATCTGCTTCCTAGGGGCAACTTCTTCCAGCTTTCTAAGCATTTTTCTTCACTGTTTGCCTGTTTTCTAAAACATATGTATTGCTGTTTAAGAACTTTATTTTAGATGCTACCTTTTGACTTTTCACTATAGGAGATGAGGGTTTAGCTCTCTCTTTTTTTCTTTTCTTTTGGGTTTAGCTTTCTTTTATATCTCCTTTCTCTCTTTCTCTTCGTATACACACAGCCACACCTTACCTTTCTTCATCATACAGGTAGTTACAAGTTTTTGATGAATTGACCTCAGGGTTTCCCTTCACTCTCATTCTGGCAGTTCTTTCACCTTTCTTTTATATAGAGTCCTTTGTTTTCAGAATGCAAGTTTTTCCTTTTTCTAGGTTTGTTCCCTTATTTTGGAGGTGCAACTCTTCCAGCATTGTCCCATAAAAGAGTGCTTGCTTGAGAATAAATTTTTTTGAGACCTTTCAAGTCTCAAATTAATTTGTCCTTTGTGTACTTTTTTCAATTCTGGGCATACAACTGTATATTGCAAATAAATTTTCTTAATTTTTTACAAGTATTTTTCTGTGATTTTCTAGCTTTTAATACTACTTTTGAAAAAATCTAATGGCATTCTGATTTTTAATCTTTTGCATTATGACTTGTTTTATTTTTTCTGAGAGTCTTTAAGAATAGACTTTGTGTCCCCAGTTTTCTAAATTTGTGATTTTTGTTCTGTATATTTTCTTATTTTATATAGTTGATGATTTCTTCTTAATTTTTTTTTCTGGAATACTCATTGTTCAAATATTTTGCAAACTAGACTCTAATTATCTTATCTCTAAATCTCTATCTTATTTCTTTCATATTTTTTATTTGTCTTTTTGTTCTATTGTCTAGGAAATTTTTTCAATTTATTTTTCTGTATAGGGCATCTCTAACTATAAAATGATATTCATGAAATAATTTATAGAGGGTTATTTATTGTGTCACATGCCCTCAGTATATTACCAGTAAGATATCTGAAGGATAAGTGTTAAGGACTTTGTCTAATTTTTAACTTAGACTTGGTAACGTATTCCACTTACATTCAGTCTGCATTTTAAAATAAGAAATATACTGATTTGTAACCCTGAACATTGGAGACACATTTCTGAACTGTGCTTTGGCCCGTTATTTTTACTGCCAACGTGGTGTCCAGGGGCTAGTCCTACCAAGGATACCCCTGAACCCCAGGGGTATCCTTGGGGTTCTGGGATCTGTTGTCTCTCTTTATGTATATACATGGGTTACTACGAAAGTTTTGAAACAAAATGTGTTATAGTTTATGATTTCACTTCTAAGAAACATAGTCGGCAGCATCCTTTCTGATTCACCTGTGCAAGTCTCAACTTGCTCAGCTTATTGGTGTTGCTGGGAGGGCTCCCTTTGTTTCTATCTGTGGACATTTTACATTTCTTGATTTTTATGTATCTCAGAACTTTCATAATAACCCACATATCAAAGCAATAATTCTTGATAGGAACACACCAGGTATTGTGCTATGGGTTTGTGACAAAGAGAAGTATGGCCTCAAATTTAAACTTCTCTCCTTCCCCCATGTTTATGTCATTCAGTAGGAAATTCTGTATTTCTCATTTAGGGCCTTCCTATACTATGTACATTGTTTACTTCAAATGAGGGAAATATGTTCTGTTACTATTTTTTTTTAAATGATATGTGTGTGTGTGTGTGTAGTTATATGTAACTTATATATCAGTCCTTCAATAAGGGGTAAGATGTGGACATATTACTTAAGGTAAAATATTGGAATTATGGTCATAATTTATTATTAAATCATGAGAATTCTTTTTATTTTTTAAAATCTAGGACCTTCTTGATAATTTTATCAAGACAACTGAAAGTAATATCATGAAGCAGACCATTTGTAGTTACCTAGATTGTGAACGATCTTGTGAAGCTGACATTTTAAAGAACACCAATTATAAGGTACTCTGTCAATTAACTGAGTATGTTTAAACATCTAATTATAGAATTAAACTTAGATGAAAATGTTTATATTATTATGCATCAAAATATTATTTTTTAAAGTATTTAGACTAATTACAGTGAAAGCAATTGAGAAGTTGTTTGAGAACTTAGATTTACAGTAAGCAGGAGCTACTTATATTCTGTGAGTCAATAAAAGAATGAATTGATTTTGCTAAGAGTTATGAACATAACATACTTATGAAGTTATAACTTTTATCCCTAAAATCATACAATGAAAATGATCTAAAAAATGCTTTACTTTATTAGAAATGTTAGAGGTTGAAAATTCCAGGAGAAATGTTATCACTCCTCAGGAATTATGTTGCTAAATAAGTAATTATTAGCTCGTCTATGGGTCTTGGCAGGAAGAAAATGTAACCAACCTTTACTTGAGGAAATTCAGCAATCAGAATACTTTTGATAGATCTCTTTGGATCTGTCAGAATAATACTGTGAAATCATAAGATAGGATGAGAATAGATGACTATCAGTGCAAATTTTTTATAAGACATTTTTATAAGATGACTGAAATCTCAGTTGTAAGGTATGATGAATAGCAAATGGGGTAGATGGGGAGAAGTGAAGACCAAGACCTATCCGTTCAGATAAGACAAGAATTGGGAAATGAGCTTGGTGAGATGCAGTGCTCAGGGCCAGCTACATTGAGCATTGGTTTAGGTGACATAGTGATATGGATATGGTCCTAAGGTTTCTCTGAAAGTCTTCAGAGTTCCAATCAAATGAACAGCATATAGCAACAGAAAGTACTGGGCATGCAATTTAGATTTTTGTCATCAAAACAAAGTTTAAATAAAGTAGCAGGGATGTAGTTTCCAGGGAGGGCACAGTAGGAAGGACAGGAAATCTATACCTCCAGTAGCTCAGGAGCTATCTGTCCCAAGGCAGCAAGTCTGAGTGCTATTGATTGGTAACAGAGAGATTCAGCAAATAATGGTGTGGAGTTGGGACTGTAGGAAAAGAGAAATGTAAAAAAGGAAATGAAGAGAAGTGGACAACATGTTCCTCAACAAAGGTCATTCATTGGGTTTCTGGTATTTTGTTATACATAGTGTTTGGAAAATACTACATTCATTTGTTTGAATTATTGCCCCTTTTTTACTGTCCTAATTTTTCTATCTTTAATGATACGAAAATGACTTGTAAAATTCTTTGATGATCTCTGACTCTGTTAAATTTTGAGTGTTGTGTAAAATTCATCTAGTTATAGAATACTTTCAAAAGTGTTATTTTCCATAACTGCATGAATGACCATTTTACATCAACAGCTACTTTTATTTGTTTCCCAGGGATTTTTTCAGTTAATGTGCAGTAAAAGTTGCTGTGTTTATTTCCATAAAATTTGCTGGAAAAAGTTCAAGAATTTAAAATATCCAGGTGACAATGATCAGGTATAAGATTCCTTCTTAAAACTTTACTGCAACATTTCTTTTCTACCCTTTCCTCTTTTCTTTCTTTCCTTTTTTTTGTCCTCTTCCTTTTTATTTCTTCCTGTTCACCTCTTACGTCCTTCTCTTTACTTCCTGCTTTTCTTTCTTTTTTTTTTTTTTTTTTACTTTCTCTTTTCTTCTTCCCCAGTTCTCTCTGATGCTTATCTCTTCACCAGTCTTCATGTATTACCATCATTTATTATTAAGCAGCTTGTTGTAGGGGTTCCTCTACTAGTTGCTTTGCTTAGTTATTTCTTTCAATTTGTTCTCTTCCCTTTAAAAGTTTATACTTTTAAGAATAGAAGCATTGTTGCATATATATGCACATAAAGGACATAGAATCAAAGAATGGAATTGTTTAATAAACATGCAAAAAGGATAATTATACAATTTTAAGGTTAAAGAACAAGAATTGATTTTATAGTCTTCAAAAATACGCTTGCAACTATTTATAGTTCTATTTACATTTAGTTACTTTAGGCATGTAATAAATTGAGTCCTTTGCCACCTGAGAGTGGAATCCAAAGCCCAAATCTCTGTTAATTACTCTGTAGTAAGCCAATTGCCGTAAGTTAGGTTTACTGTGTTTGATCCTATAGTGTTTACATTGTACAAATAGTAGAAAACCTTCGTAAAGCAATTGTGGTATAGTAGAAAGAGCATTGGATATGGAGTTGGGAGATTTCTGGCTTCAATTCCAGATTGAGCCACTTACTAGTTTTTTGCATTGGGCTCATAATGTAACTGCTCTGAGACTAATTTTTATAAGGCAAATAAAGAGTCTAGGGTGAGGATAAGATAAACGTACTTGTTAGGGTGTTATGAAAGTTAATAGATAAAACAGGAAAAAAAAAACAGGTGTACTTGTAAACAGTGAAAACAATTGTATATAACATTATTATTCATTTTGAGTGGTATAATTTTTTTTTACTGTTTCGGCAATTAATATTGCTCAATTTTAGAAATAGAAGAAAAAGAAAATGAAATAACTTAACCAGATGTAATGATAAGTCCTAAAGTACAGAAAGCACTCAATATTTTATTCTTCCCTTTCCTCCGAAATCCCCATATGTCTGATAGAATCTTTCAGTAATCTTTTTTATGTTCACTAAATTAATACATTTTACTTGAAGATGCTTTCCCTGGGGCAGCAAGTACATTTTAGGTTTTAACGAAGTACCCACCGATAATATGAAATGGACTACCTTTTAACAACTAACTCTCCAATGTTCATTCACATCTTTCCTTTTTTTATCTAGCAACATCTGCTTCTAACTTTATAAATATAATTGGATTTGCACATCAGTGATTTTTTTTTTATTTTTATTATTTTTTCTGTTAATAACTTTAGAGTTTTAGTGGGAAAAAATGTTTGAAGGAAGGATGTACAGGTGACATGGTAAGGATGCTGCAGTGTGATGTACCTGGAATTGTTAAAATTTTGGTAAGTGTCTTTTTTCATTTTTCTTGCTTTCCTTCATTGGAATAACATTTTTTACTTGAAACAGATTTGAGAATCAAGATAATAGGATTCTGGCCATATTCTCTTTAATGGCGATTAAGCTCTCTGACCTTTGCATTGCTAAGATTTATCTAACATAGTGTTTAAAGTTGTCCTTAAAAACAAGAAAATTTTAAAGATGAAGAAACCTACAGAGAAACACAAAGTGAGAAACAAAGACAAAACATGTTACGAGTGTACCAATTAGAGAAGTATCATGAACCAAGAACGATTATTTACTTAATTCTGTGCCACCCAATGTGAAAGATAATTTTAGACTTTTGGAACCTCTTTGAGTTTATAAATATGTCTTAGGAAAATACCTATAGAATATAATATGTAGTATCTAATACACAAAATGTACTCTGATTTTGTCCATTTTGGTTTTTGATAAATGAAATATCTTGTTGAATCTTCAGTTTATAAGTAAATAGGCCAAATTCTAAATAGAAGTGTGTTTTGTTTATTTCTTTATCTTTAGGTATGCTACTTTTGTATTTCAGATTTGGCACTAAAATCCTATAGTGATGTAAAGTAGAGCTGCCTTTTAAGGTGAACTCTAATTTGTTATTTGATCAGGATTGTTTATTATTCATGTTAGTACTTCTACTTTGTTTTGTATTTACTATGGCTTCATTCATATTGTCTTTTTCAAATGTTAAGACTAAGAAGTAACATTAAAGAATTCTGAAAACTGAACAACTTTAAGATTCCCTTTTCTATTACTTGCAGTTTGAAGTTGTGAGAAAGGATGAATATATAACCATTGAAAATTTAGGAGCAAGGTAAGTTTGAAATAAATTATTATGTTACTTTTCTCTGGGTATATATGTATTTTTTAGTTGCTTCTCTCTTCTGTGTTTCTGTTACCTGTTAGAGCTCCATTAAATTTTAAGGTATTATTAGATTTGTTAGAAAATTATGCCCTTTGCTTTCTCCTCTATCCCTACTTGTTGTCAACATTTATGTTTTGAAGCAGGGAGGGAGAAATCATATGGATACTTTTCCCTTAAGTATGAAAATAATCCTCTAAAAATAAGATCTGTTTTCCTCAGTTATTTAAATTAGGTTGTTAAGAAATAAAAACTTTCTGCTATCTTTCAAAACTCATCCAGATCGCTAAGCTTGTCTCATAGAATCTTCTTGCTTCCTAGATGAGAAAAACTGTATGTAGAATAATTATGTTATATTGTAAATTGGGAGCTAATAGAAGTATAGAGTGTTGCTATTGAAATGAGAGGTTTCAGAATAAAAATTTCTCCTAATTGATTGACTCTCTTTTTTTTTTCTGTTTGAAATGTAAATATTTACCATTTTTCAATCTACCAGAGACATTGCATTGATACCCAAGGCATCAGTTTTCCCTTATGAGTTCATGAAACCCAAATCTTCATCTTTAGCACAGATCTCTTGCCTAAAATCTTGACCTGCATGCTGAATATTTTCATTTTTACTTTTCACAAATATCTATAATTCAGCACATCCCAAACTGGATTCATGTTCTTCCCAACACTGCTCTGTAACCTTTTAAGTCCTGTCAATTCGTTTCTTAAATCCTGTATATCATAAATTTCTTACCTCCCTAACTTCATTAAACTAAATGAGACAATCATTATTTCTCATACAGCTTCTTCAGGCTTGCCTGTCTCTTTTCTGTTGTGTGCATACCCATCAATAGGACTTTTCTCAAATAAAAATAGAAATAACTTACTTTTGTGCTTGACGATCTTTCAGAGGCTTCTCATTGCTTGCAAAATTAAGTTCAGACTCTTTAGCTTGACTCTTTATTTGCCTTAGACCCTGCTGAACTCACTAGTGTTACCTCTTGTTATTTTACTGTTAACCATATATACACTAACTGTACTGAGCTTCTTTTAGTTTCTTCAGTGTGCAGGTTTTTACATGGAGGTAAACTGTATTACTATTTTACCTCCAGGCGCCTGAGATACTCTGCTCCTTTGGCTTTGCCTAGTTAAAACTTTTGGAAGGCCCTAGATTAGAGTGGGTGTTTCTATCATGTATTCCTTCTACTTCTATCAAAACGTTTGCTAACTTTTCTAATACTTTCTTGGCTATATAGTAGAACCTATATAAGTTGATCACCCAAGGAGTTGTAACAAACAGGTCAAAATATGGAGGTGATCAATGTAAGAAATTGGGCTTGCTATACTTGTAGGCACATATACTCTACTTCCCTGTACAGATGTCATTAGAGAATATTATATAAAATCATATATAGTCAAAACATAGTAAAATCATACATACCGTATCATATAAAATCAATACATTTACTGTTTTCTAGTGGTTTAAGAGTCAGTCTTGGTCTGTTTCTTACTACAAACATAAGTGGAGAAAACACTCAACCCTAACTACACTACTCAGCATACCTGGGCATTTTTCCACCGCAGATGACTTCAACTGCATTATCAGATGCCTGACATCCTCTTTTTCCATGACCTCTAATTTCTGTGTCATCCAAGTGAGGATGACAGTTCTTCCACTATATCAGTTGCTCCATGCACTTTTATGCTAGTGGGTAGTTCAGTCAATATTGCTGGGAAAATTACTTGTGGGTCAGGTTCATTTCAGGTCACTACCTCATCATCCATTGCAATAAAATCTTCAAAATCTACATCTTTGAATTCTGCTATTGGACATGGACTGTCTCATAAGGCCAAACATCATGCTCTGGGCTTGTGACAAATCAAACTATCTTGAAACACTTTTGTACCATTTCTGGCTAAACTTTATTCCAAGCAGAACTGATCCAGAGGACAGCATCCAGAGCATTAACAAATGCAGTGTATGGAGTTATTTCCACAGGTAGACCACAGATCTGTGTTTTAGTAATGACCCACCACAGAAGCTGGACTGGGTAGCACATTTTAAATGTTTTGGATAATCAAGAGGTTATATTTTTGAGTTCTGTGCATATTTGTTTGATCTCCAAGTACCCAAGAGGTCTCTGAGCTTCAGGGTCTTGAATCTGTATGACTTGGCTGATTTATTCACCACCAAGTACCCAAGAGGTCTCTGAACTTCAGGTTCTTGAATCTGCATGACTTTGCCGATTTATTCACCACCAAGGCCTTTAGTCTCTCTCTGGTTGAGCTAGAGTAAAGCAGAACTATGAAAGTCCTTTGGAAACTTTTCTGTGCTTACATTTGTCAACCTAGATGATTAGGCTTCTGTCAGGTATTGCCTAGAAAAAGTCCACACTTGTCAGCATTAAAGATGTTATCTTCTTTGAAGCCCCTGGAGAAGTCTGGAAATTCCACAATTCCTACTGAAACTTCAATGGATTCACCACACAAGACTTTCTGGGAGATTTCATGTTGCAGTTTAAATTTCTCTAGCCAATCTCTCGATGCTTGGAGATCTGCTGGAGATCCAGAATTCCTGTGGAAAATTTTTAGCAACTATTGGATCATTGGCCTAGACATTTAAGAGTTACCTGCCCTCATTTGTTTGAACCAGTTTAATGTGGCTTCAGTGACTTCATTGAGGTTCTTCCTTTTCCACTGTAGGTCTCAGTGTTCCTTACCATATTTCTCCAAGTCCTCATGTTCACATATTTGGATGTTGCTAACTGTGGTATTGATAACACCAGAATGTTCACATATTTGGATGTTGCTAACTGTGGTATTGATAACACCAGAATTGATAACACCAGATCAACCTTTTTCTTCAATGTCAGCTCTTTGAGTTCTTTCCTTTAGGCCACTGTGTATCAATTAACCTTAAAATTTTTCAGTAATTGTAGGATATACTTAAAATTCACACCAATCTTTCACATTGAAAACAATCTCCACAACACATGGTAAACAATAAGTGTCATGACTAATCCAACATGTAGTAATAATAAAACATGAAAAAAGAAGTCATACTAAGGAAAAATAATACAAATAAGGGGTAAAGCTTACATGTTCTACTGCTTTGTACAGAGTAGACTCAACTCATCTAGTTACAGAGAATAAATTAATATTGTGTGTCCCAGTACAAGTGATCAAGATAAAGCTTACAGAAGTAGTTAATATGTAGAGGTCAGACTAACATTGAGTACATGTGGTGCATGTTCAGTCTATGAAAATTAGGTTAACTTAGGGAGGTGGTCAATGTGGGGAGGTAGTTAACTAGGAAGGTCTACCATACTTACCACTGTGTTACAATTGTCTGTCATATTTAGAACAATGGCTTGCTATACAGCTTTGTAACCTAGGAGCATACAGTCTAGGTGTGTAGTAGACTACACCATGTAGGTTTGTGTAAGCACACCCTATGATGTTCATTCAACAATTAACTTACCTAACAAAGCATTTTTCAGAAGGTGCCTCTGTTCAGTGACACATGACTATACAAGTTTAGAAAACTAAGGCTTTTGTCAGTAGGAACAGTAGTAAATCCAAAACTGGCCATGTTTATTCATTACACCAGTTCCAGCCTATAAAGAACTCAGGGAGCAATTCTGGGAAGAGGGATACTCTGGATAGGATTAAAAGATAAGTAAATCCAGCACCATTTGCTGGGTAAACTGGCTGGCAACCTGTAAAAGATTGAAAATGGACCCACACCATTCACCATTAACTAACATAGCCTCTCATTTGATCAAAGATTTAAACTTAAGACATGAAACTATAAAAATCCCTCCCCTCTCTTTTCCCACCTCCCTTCAGCTTGGTTGGAGAGCGAAAGGGACTGGCTTGATTTCTGACTGGAAATTTCCCCCACCATGGGCTTCTGGCTC
>CAUYPK010036887.1:0-27433 GCA_963574355.1 Loris lydekkerianus | reverse complement strand
TTTTATTTTACCAATGATTTTGTACTCAGCCCTACTATGAAGCTAAACTATAGCTTTCACATGAAGGCTATAACCCAACTATACCTCAAGACTATGAGGAAAGGACCAAGGAAGGGGAAGGGAGGGGGGAGGTTTAGGTGGGGGGAGGGTGATGGGTTGGGCCACAACTATGGTGCATATTTTTATCTATAATAAAAAAAAAAAAGTGACACTTACTTGCAGGTACATTTATAACAACTACCTTGTGTGTTTCATTCAGGGAATCTGGTCAGAAATACAGAGAAATTTTTAAAATATCATAATTAGCATGGGAGCTCTTTCAACCATAGAAATTCAATCAAGATACTAAAAACCAAATCTAGGTTTACGATGCATGAGGATTTGAAATGTAAGTATGTTTTCTTTACCTGTTAGACCCTCAGCTCTGTAGAAGTGAATGTTAAAGTCACCTTGTTCGTGCCTATGTCACCAGAGCCTGGTACAGTGCTAAGTATAGGTCCTCACGTATCAACAGAATGAGGCAATGATGGCTAAATTCTCAAGGAACTCACTTAAAAAATATTTTGGAAGAGTAAGACAACTGACAAGAAAAATCAAGCTGTAGTTAATGATTTACTCAAATAGAATTTCCAAAGAAGCTACTGAAGTCTGTGTTTTAATTGTCTACTGGCCTTCCTACTAATAGTCCCAGTCAATGACAATTTTTCTCTATCATCCATTCACTGATTAAATACTCATTGGATATCTGCCACTAGCCAGGATGGTGGTGGTCTGAAAAGCACCCGACCAGGATAATCTCTTAAGGATCCAGTTTGACTGAAATTTCACAAACTCATGAGTCGGCCAAATGAGCCAAATCCACTGTGTGGGTGTATTATAAGCTAAGTTGCTGCCCACAGGCTATTTCCATACTGAAGACATATTGGCCTGTAATAGATGGTCCTTTGCTATTCAGTGACTGTAATCAGTACAAATGAATGTTAGAAAGTTCCATGTGAAGATATAGAGTTTTCACTTCTCTTGAAAAATAAAAAGATAGGAAAAAATTGTTTCCACATTTCCAAGAAGTCAGTAATCAGCTGGATACAGGGGGTGGCTTCTAATATTCAGATGGGTGCTTACGTTAGCTTTCTTCACTCACTTAATCTGGTTGCTTAGTCCCCATAGGTATTTCAGTTCATAACTCTCCTTCTATCCCATACAGGAGATAATATATGCAGCAGCTGAATACATAGTTTCTGGATTCATAAAAGCCCACCTTTGCTTCCCAAACTCTATACAATGCTAGCTTTACCTCTCGAAGCCTCATCTGACTTGTCTCTAAATTGGCATAATACCTGACTTCAAATTATACTATAAGGATATAGTAAATAAAACAGCATGGCATGGTATAAAATAGACACATAGACTGATATAACAAAATAAAGAACTCCGAAATAGGCCATTTACCCACAGCCAACTGATGTTCAAGACAGTTGACAAAAACATACACTGGGGAGGGACCCTATTCAATAAATGTTTCTGGGAAAACAGAACAGCCATTTGTAAAAGAATGAAACTAGACCCCTGTCTCTCACCATATACGAAAATTCACTCAAGATGAATTAAAGACTTAAATGTAAGACCTAAAACTATAAAAATTTTGCCCAGAAACAAAAAACTTTTCCGGGCATGGAACTAAACAAAGAATTCATGACTAAGACCAGAAAAGCAAATGTAACAAAACCAAAAATAGACAAATGGGACATAGCAACAACAACAAAAAAAAAAACATTTCAAAATGGGCAAAGGACATGAACAGACAATTTTCAGAAGAGACGGATACTGGCAAAGATGGAAAGGAAAGGAAATGCTATACACTGCTGATGGGAATGCAAATTAGTACAATTTCCATGGAAAACAGTATGGTGGTTTATCAAAGAACCAGAAATAGAACTACCATTTGATCCTACAATCCCACTACTGGGTATATACACAAAGGAAAAGAAGTTATGTCAAAAAGTATACCTCTCTCCATATGTTTTTTGCAACACAAGTTATAAGAGCAAAGATATGCAATCAGTCTAAGTGTCTATTAGTGCCTGACAGTATAAATAAAATGTAGAGTTAGAGGGTTGTGTACACATGCATACACCAAGGAATACTATTTAGTTTTTTAAAAATAATGAAACTATGTCTTTTGTGGCAAGATGGATTGAACTGGAGGTCATTATTATAGGTAAAGCAACTCAGAAACAAACCGTCAAAACAGTCACTTGTTGCTTATAAGTGGGGGCTAAATAATGTGCACACATGGGCCTCGAGTACACAATATTAGACACAGAAGACTCAGGTCAGAGGGAGGGAGGGGTGAGAAATGAGAAATTACTTAATGTGTACCATGTACACTACACAAACCCAGAATCCACCATTATGCATTCTATTTATATAATAAAATTGCACTTAGACCCTCTAAATCTATAAAAATAAAACATAATAATAAAGTGTCAATAATGGAACCATCTTCAGGGATGCTGAGAAGATTAAATGAGCTAATACCACAGAATGTGATTAAACAAAGTCAACTGATGCCTCCTAGGATTTACTATTTAAAGAATGAATCTCCCTTAGGCACTGTAGTAGTCAGCTGGGGCTGCAGAACAAAAATGCCCCCAAGGGGGTGGCTTACCCAATAGGAAGTTTCTTTCTCATGTCGCTGGAGGTTGGCAGTCCCAAGGTCAAGGCACCAGCAGGGTTTATTCTGGCTGAGATTCTCTCCAGGGCTAGCAGACAGCTGCTTCCTCCCTGCGTCCTCAGGGACTTGCTTCTTCTAAGCACCAGGGTTTAAAGGCAGTCACACTGGGAGTCAAGTCTTAATCAGTGCATTTGGGCAGAGGAGACACAGGGGTGTCTAATCTGCAGCCTATGGATCCCGTGCAAATTATCTGAGGACTGTTTTGCTTATATGTGATGTCAGCTATTACAGAAGTATACAGCGGACTTTTTTTTTTTTTTTTTTTTTTTGCTCATCAGCTTTCATTACTGTTTGTGTACTTAATGTGTGGTTCAAGCCAACTCTTCCTCCAATGTGTGACAAAAAAGAAAAAAGACTGGACATCCCTTTTAGTCCATTATAGACGCATTACACAAATTAGTTTAACAACAGTGGGAAAAAAAGAAAAAAAAAATTGCTGCTCAAGGAATTGGTGACGAACTTGGAAATGCACATAAAACTAGTGAGGAACGCAGTACTTCTGCTTTCCCTCCAGAATTATGTTTCTGTCTGATTTCTGACATAAGGAGAAACATGGACGGAATGTGGTAGAGGAGGAACTCTGAATGGGCCCAGAGTTAGCTCAGCATTAACTCCAAGAGGGAGGCAGATGTGCTTTGCAGAGACTGTAGCAATCCTCTCCAATCAAGGAGAAGAGGCTTCTAAGAGAAAAATGAGGTAAAAAGAATTTTCTAAAAACTAATGATTGTAAAAGTAGCTTTAAAGCCGGAATAAAGAAATTGGTTTTTGGTTGTTTGTTTTCTTTCTATGCTAGGTTTATAAATATGAGAAAGAAAGAAATGGACCTTAAAAAAGGTCTCCATTTTGAGTGGAGTCTCCAGTAAATACTGACATGGTTTGCCAAGAGTTACTATTTATTGAACATCCTCAATGTGGCACAGCTGTCTTATCCACTTATTGACGGCAGTGATGCTGTGAGGTCACCATCATCACAACTGTTTAGAGGTGATAAAAGGAAGCCAGGGCACAGTCTAGTGACATGGCCAGCAAAGCTTGAAGCTGAGACTAAATCCACAGCAGTGTAAGACCAGAACCCATGCTCTTAAGTATCTCTGTTCTTTTCACAAAAAAAAAGTCTTCCGGAGTCAGCCTGGGACCTCCTGGAGATATAAACAGTATAGTAACCAAAGGCTGCATGAATAATGAGGTCAGCCATGGCCTCTGGAGCCAGATACAACTGGAAAGTAGAGCAAAGAGCTCAAGAAAGAAAAACAAACAAACAAAAAAAAAACACTGGATTTATCTCAGTATTCTCAAATTTAACAAGCAGCCCTATGCTAGTGCCTGTGAGCAAAGTCTGTGTCCACACAAACCGGGAGTCCCGAGGATCCAGGCATTGGCGTTCAATCTCCTCAGATACCTGCTTCCAATTTAAGTCAGCTTTTTAAAACTTGGCTTCATCAAAAGGGTTTGAAATTGGAAATGTGAAATTTGCAGATTATATCATTGAGAAAAATAAATATTACAACTGGGATGTATTCTTGGTTATAGAATAAATCTGTATGGTTCTAGAAATTTCCATAAAATTTGTGGATCAAAGACATTTTGTCAGAAGATATCCAGAAGATTAGGGCTGGTCTTAGAATGCTGTGCACAAGAGCCTGGAATAGTAGGCAGAATATGGCCCCCTGAAGACACTGACAGCCCACCTCCAGAACCTGTGAACATGGATGTAACCTGAGATAGCACAAGAGATACTGCAGGAATGATGACTTTGATGATTAGCAATCAGTGCTTTTGAGAGGCGGCTTCAATGGAGGGTCAGAGGCAGAGATATACAATCGGAAGAGAAGTCAGAGGTGGAGAGATTTGAAGATTCCAGGCTGTGACTTTGAATGTGGAGCAAGGTGGTGGCGGCCAGCCAAGTCAATGCAGGAAGCCTCTAGAAACTAGGGGGAAAAAAATCTATAAAAGGCAAGGGAATTGATTCTCCCTTGGAGTCTCCAGAAAAAAAAAAAAAAAAAAAAAAAAAATCCCTCCCGACACATTAGTTTTAGGATTTCTGACTTCCAGAACTTGAGATAATAAATGAGTGTTGTTTTAAGTCATTAAGTTCGTAATTTTTTTTAGTACAACTGCAATAGGACACTAGCACCCTGAGTCATAAGCACATCTTTTCCACCACAGCATGAGTTCACCATACAAGCTCCAGCTTTCTCAGTTCTGTCTTCTTTTAAAATGGTGAAGATATTCTTATGTCACAGACAACCATGAAGGTGAAATGTTATAAGATAGTCATGAACAAAGTTAATTCCCTTCCTTTGCTGTCAAAGGAAAGGAATGCTTTGGTGTGCATTCCTAGAGACCCAGTACTCAGATAAAAGGCGGCCTCCTGCCTCCCCAGTCAGCCTTCCTTTCTTCTCAACAACTGGGTCTCTAGCAAAGGTGCAAGGAATGAGAGAAGAACAGAGATTCCTGAATTTTGTTTCATTTATTAGAACTGCTTTGATGGATCCTATCCTTTGATTTCTTATTTGAACAACCCTACATGGCTATCAAGATGAATTAAAAAGTTGGAGAAAGATTTGTGCAGAAAGGGGAGAGGAAATTAACATTTTATTGTACATAAGCAAATGTTCCCTAACACTGCTGTCTGGACATTTGATATCCGTGTAAAGTTCCATATCATAACTCAGCAAGTGGACAGCAAGCAGCTTCCTTGGGACATAATTACCAAGTATGGAGGCTGAAGCTAGAGGAAAAAAAAATTGGCAGTCATTCTCCGATCACAGCATGCTAAAACATCTTCCCGGGCCCTCTGGTCCAAAAAAGTCTCTCCTCAATCTTGAGGATTCATTTAGATTGTCTTGTGTTTTTGTCCCTGCCTCCGATTTATGATCCCCTCGTAGCAGAGGTTTAAGTGACAAGCTCCACTTCAGCTGCAGCACACTTGTACCCCGTGACAGCTCACAAACAGCATCTAAAGACTTTTGTACCTCAAAGTTTCTTCTCTCCGGATGGTTCCACTGTGCTTCGATGCACACCAAACTAAAATCTCCAGGAGAAATGGAGTCCAGGTTGTGCAAAATGACATTTTATTTTTTGGCTCATCTCTCTGGTAACTGTTTTAACACCCTATTAACCAGATGCACCCAGATTCCTCAGTCATCTACCCCATGCTTATCTTCCCGTGTCTTCTTTTTATGAACACGGTGTTCACTCCCTTTATGTGAAAAAAATATAAATGCATATTAAAAATTTCAGGTACCTCTGTGGAAAACATGCAAAGAATTACATTTAAAGAATCACAATTAAACTTCAGTAGAAGATGGTAATCCATAAACCGAAGCTGCAAACAAAGCAAATAAAAGCAACACAGGACATCATGGATAAGAAATCAGTATCGAAAATCATCTTCTGACAATTACATTTTCTATAAGTTGGACTAGACCAAAACTGTGACTCACTTCTTCCTCATATGATGGCATTTCTTTTTGCTTTGATTCTGGCTGTCTGCTTCACAGTTATAGTGATAACAAAAGGCTTGCAATTTAAAAGCAATGAAATTCTCAGTTGATAGGGCCCGAGAAGCTATAACCTGCAAATCTGATTATGTTACAAACAAGTTCACTCTCAGAAAAAGGCAGCAGGAAACCCAGATGCTGCAGCTGCCCGCCAACCAACCAAATCACCACAGAGCCCACATCTGCAAAGATAATTAACCTGTAATTAAATGCTCTGTCCCACTTCAAGCGATGGATCACACAATTCAAGCACTCTTCTGGGATTCGACAGTCACATGTCCTGGGGTGGGGGGAAAACCAACTTTGGATTGATTTTGCTTCACTGTGTAAACAAGTAAATGAAATAATCCATCTGAGAAACCAATGGCAGAAGTAACAGACCTGTTCCGCCCCAGACTGGATCTAAAGGAATCGGCATTGCATGTGGCTGCCTCAGATCGCTTCTAAAAATACAAGCTGGAGTAGGGTTGAGGGGTTGATCTTACGAACAAGCTGTAGAAATTTCCCCTCTGCCAATGTAGAAACACACCCACATATATGTGTTTTCTCTTTGGAAGGTCACTGCGGCTTCTCCCAAAATCAGCCCCACCCACTTATGGAATTCTAGCTCCCCTCAGCCACCTGACCTCAACATTTGTACTCACATGTTCATATCTCAACATGCCTAAGCCTAGCTTCTTCTAGCTCCAAAACTCACGTGTTCACTGAAATACTTTGAGAGAACAGCTTTGTGTCAATCACAAAAAGACACACATACATACTCACCAGGAGAGATCACTCTAATGCAAATTATCAGGCTCTATTCTAAAGGCTTCCTATGTTCAATTAATTAATCCTCATGACAAGTTTACAGAGCAGGTTTCACCTCGGATTTTCCCCTCCATGTCCCCTTGCAGAGGTGTCTCCAGCATCCTCTCCTCTCATCACGACTGTCCCCTGCACTGAACGTGAACAGGCGCCATGTGACATGGGTCCTTGTTATTTCTTCATTAACTCTGATAGTGACACACAAAGTCCTTGAAGTCATGGACTTGTTTCATTCACTGAGTATTTGTTGACTTTTATCAGGAATTATGACTCTGTGGCTTACAAATACATAGTAACTTGGCAAAGGTAGTCAAGCTCATGGCAGATCTAGGACCCAAATGTGAGTCCATTTGAACCCAGGTCTGAATTTGCAACCAGTGTTTTAAATTACAGACCAGCCAAAGACCGTCTTACCTTGAACCTATCAGCCACTTCTCTATACAATTATACTTTTAATAAATGGGGTTTTAAAACAATCAGGAAGCCATATTTTGAGAGATCAGAGACACATATTTTATATTTAACTTGCACCCCTTAGTTCCTCTGTCTCTCCCCTCAGGTAGGTAGATAATTAGGCAGGTAAGTAGATAAATAGGTAAACAGATAAACTTCTTTTTGGCATCCTTACTACCTGCCCAAATAAAACTCAAATAGAGAAATCATAAATTATCAGAAGACTAAAGAATCTTCTTCACCTACATTAGATCTGTCCTCAGATTTGATCTGAGACATTTATTACTTGTGGTTAATAAGCAAGATAGTTCCACTGAGTCCTTGAATAATCTTTCTTGGTGTTTGGGAAGAGTTGAATAAAACAAAATGAAAATAGACAATGCTTAAGATGTATTGAGAAATTCAAGACTTTTTAAAGGAGAGAAGGGCTTTTAAATACTGCAGAATAACAAAGTATTTCAAAACCAGGGTTAAAAATACCACTTGAGATAATTAAGTTCAGGAGATCTACTATACCCCATAGTGCCTATAGCTAACAGTACCACTTGAAAACTTGAAATATACCAAGAGGGATAAGTTATTTAATATGTTAACTATTCTTATGAAGAAAAAAGAAAAAATAAGAAGCAACGAAAAGTGGGGAAGGAAGAAACTTTGGGTGGTGGCAGGTAAGTTCATAGCCTTTGTGATGATTTCATGTTTATATATATAATATAAACTTATATATGTAAGTTTTATATATTTCATATATATTTATATATATTTATTATATATCATAATCTATTTATATATTATATGTTAATTTATATATTAATAGTGTAACATTATTATATTATATATAAATGTATATAATAAATTCATATATAATATATAGACATACATAGATAATTATATAAATATATATTATGTCAATTATATAAACATATAATAAATTTTAATTTATCATATATTCATATAATATATACTTATATATTATATATAAATATATAATAAATACATTGTAATATATTCACAATTATGTATATTTATTGTATTCATATATTATCTTAATTATATTACATGATTACTATAACATTAATATATTGTAGTATACTATATTGTATTTATATATTGTGATATATTAATTATATTATATGATTAATATAATTAGTTAATTAAATTGTATAATTTAATTATGTATTAATTAAATATATGATATATATTTATTGTATTTTATACTGTAATATATTATATATATAAAATTATATATACATTTATGTAAATATATAAATAGAATATATTACAATACAATATGCATTTTAATTATATTGCATTATATATTATAATATATTTATATATAATTAATATATATTAATATATAATTATATATTAAATTATAATTATATATTATATAAAATTATATAATATAATTATATGATTAAATTATATGATTTAATTGTGTTTTAAATATACTATTTATTGTATTTTTATATTGTAATATATTAATTATTACATATATTTATATATCATATGTTATATATACATTTACATATAAATATGTATTATATATAATGTATTATAATATATTAATATTTTTTAAAAATAATATATTTATTATATATATTTATATACAACATATATATATGTATGCCCAAAACCATGGATACGTGATGGTTTCATAGATATATACATACATATATATGTAAATATATACACATATATAAAAAAAACTTTGGATGGGTATATCTATGTATATACCCAAAGCCATGATATGTGTAAATTGAATACATAGTTTTCATATGTCAGTTATACTTCAATAAAGTGGTTTAAAAACATAGACCACTTAAGTCTTTCTCGGTAGAGTTTGCCTCTGAGGATATATAATCACATGAATGGTGGTGCCTGTGCACAGACCCCATCGTTAGATCTGAGGCCCAGGAGAATGGAAACCGCGACACACTAGGCTGGTCGAGGAGCCATCACAAGTGTGTCCGTGACGACACTGTAGCCCCCACCACTATTGCTAATGATGGGCCAATAATCATAGTGAACATTCAGTAAATTCAGAGCTGTCTCCCAGGCTCTAGGCTAAAGAATTTGAATGTATTCTTCCCTTAAATACACAACAGGATTGGTATTATTTTGATCTCCTTTTACAGAGAAGGAAACTGAGGGTTAGAGAAGTGGAGACATTCCCTGAGGTCGCACAGCCAGTGTGTGCAGACGAGCTCCACGCAAGCCCAGATGGTCTCTGGACCTCTCAAGCACTGCTCTGTGCTGTTATCCATTCACTGCGACTTGTAAGCAAACACTTGACTCTGTAACTAAATATAACTTAACAATTAAACCTTAGCTCTCTCTGCACTAGAGAGATGGGTAAATTTAAAAATAGTACTAAGGAAATCAGTGAGCAGATAGTCTCACAAAATGCCAGTTAGAACAGGGCATTGATAGCCTTTGTCTGAGGTGAGCTATCAGTCAATAGGGTTAGACCTTGCTAACTACCATTTAACGTTTGCAACCCTGCTCTGGACACACTCCAAGGTGGCCCCCAGTGTGTCACGTCCTTCTGTCGTTCCTTCCTCTCAAGTACAGGCTGACCCTGAGATTTGCTTCTAATCAGAAAGAGAAAGTGATGGTGCCCACTCCCATGACTAGATGACGCTACATTTGGTTTTGGTTGTCTTAGTCCACTTTCTGTTGCTATAACTGACTACCTTTACTGATTTATAAAGAACAGAAGTTTATTTCTTACAGTTCTGGAGGCTGGGAAGAGCAGGGTTAAGGGTCCGTATCTAGTGGAGCCTTCTTGATGAGGGGGTGGAGGTGGCGGTGGGGATGCTCTGTGGAGTTCCAAGGAGACATAGGGTGTCACATGGTAAGGAGTCACACCAAAGAGCCAACCTGGTTTTCTAACTGACCCACTCTCATGACAACCCACTATGATAACCGATTAATCCATTAACTCTCTGAATGAGTTCATCCATTTATAAAAGCAGAGCCCCCAGGACCCATCACCTCTCAAAGGCCTTGCCTGGGGGTTAAGTTTCAACAGAAAAGCATTCCTGCCATCGTGCTAACTCTCTCTGCTTTCAGTCTGAGCCGTGCAGTCATTCTCTCTAAGGCAGAGAGAGGGAGGGATTTCTTTCTGCTTACCAGAACCTTCCCACCAAAAGCCACTATGGATAGTAACACTCCGTAAAAACAAACGTGATAATTGTACGTACCTTTTAGAACACCTTCTATCCTCATCCATTTATTTGACATTCATTCAAATAAATATTTATCACACCCTTTACAGGCACGCACACACCCCTCGAGCTAAAGCAAACTCCTAAGAACTAGTCTTCACTCCCCTCCTGGTTCTTACAACTAACGTACCACACACATAATTATCTTAGTTTATGTTTACTTGGGTTTTGCCTGTCTCCATAAAAAGGATGTATAACTCATGACAAAGGGCGGGCTTCGTTCATTTGCAAATTTATCCTCCACATGTGACATACAGTAGGTGAGCTGCACTGCAAACATGCTCACGTGGGGCAAATAGCCTGGGCGCTGTGAAGACCTCATTCTGGGGAAGGACACGCTGCTAGTTAACCGAACAACCTGTCAAAAGCAGCCTGTTGTGTGAAAGGAGCAGGGGCAGGTGGCCAACCACATATCATGTGATTCCACGTGAAATTCCCAGACTAGGCAAACTCAGAGATGGGGTAAATAGACTCCCAATTGGCTGAACCTGGGGGTAAGAGCAAGCCTGGCCTCTAACTAGGCACAAAGCATCTTTCCAGGGTCCAGGACATGTTCTAAATGTAGATGATGGTGCTGATTTCACAATTCTATAAATTTACCAAAACGGGGCAAATTTTATACTCTCTATATATTATACATCAGTAAAGGCTGTTTAGAGGTTATGGACCTTAAACAATGAGTTACCCAATGATTCATTTGATTCCAGCTGTGATAAGTTCTATGGATGGAAGAGAAAATGGGAGCCTGGGGGACACGGAGGAAGCACAGGACAGGCCCCCACAACCTTCCATGGGTTCGAAAATGTGCCTCCAAGAAAGGGCTGCTTGAACTAGTTCACTGTGGGCTGGGAGTGGAGGGTCAGTCGCCAAGGACAGAAGACACAGCATGTGGGGGCACAGAGGTGAGCAGGAACCCAGCAGCATGGACTGTTGGAGAAAGTGAGGGAGAAGAGAGGACGCCCATGTGTGGCTGAAACACCACACAGAGGGGAGGAGCCCAGGCTGAGGCACAGCACCGCACAGGGACACCCCTGGGGGCAGCCGCTGGAGAATGGGATTGGAGTGGGCAGCTGGGCAGCTGGACAACAGTCGCTGCATGGCCTGTGGGAAGCTATTACGGAAGCCAACTTCTCACTACCCTGATTCACCTTCTCCTATCCAGCCAAAACTGGGGGTTTTGCGTGGTACCTCAACAGAAGCTCCGTGGGACTGGTGCCCTATGTGCTGCTGACTCAATCACGTCAAGGAGGTGTCAAAAGAGCTTCCTGCTATGCAAATTCAAACACGTTTGAATCCAGATGAATTTGACTAGAGAACCCTCAGGACCATCTTCTAAATGAAAGATTTTAAAGAAAAGCTCGTAAAACCTCCCCCCAAACCTATAAAAACACATTCAGTATCACCAGTAAGTTACAGCCGACTTCTAATAGATGGTTTATTATGAGGATGATAATGGTGCAACAATGAGGTTTTGTAGCGAACCTTTAAGGCTTTTGGCCAAAGACACCCAGTCTGTTTCATGATATGGACGGAACACGCTCCATAAGAAAAAACCAGATCACTTCAGTTGTGCTAGATCTTGAAAATCTCATTTCAATAAGAGCTACTTTCAAAGAAATCTCATTTTAAAAACAGGTCCACACATGTGCACGTACACATGTCCTGTGTTTTCACTGTGAATCGCCTTTTTTATTTTCCTAAAAATGCACATGGTACTTCATTAACACCTGAAGGCTCACTCGAGTCAATTGAAGTTTGTGGAGGAACAAGCATCGTGTATAACAATGAACGCCAGCTCTTACCACGAGCTCACACACTACAACACATTTCCCCTGGTGAGGCTCTTGGTTCCCTTTCTAACCTTTCCTGCACCATCTCAAACAGCTCTGCTCTGACCTCCTGCTTGGGAAAGGGAGAGTGTGGGTGTCACTGTCTGCTAAGACAGCCCAGGGAGCAGCTGGAGCCTGTCAGAACCTTAAAAGGGGCCTCCAGGCTCCCATTTTCTCTTTTACCTGTGTTCCCTTTCATAGGTAAAGAAATTGAAGAATGAGAACCTGGGTGCAGCTCGGGTTTAGTGAAATACAAGCTTATAACCATAGACGCTGATTATTTTCATAGTACATGCATAACTTACACATAACTATTTCTAAGTGTGTACATGTGTATCTACATATATGTAAATGTAACTTCACACACACACCATGGTTCCCTTTAGAAAATAAATTAGCCTTTTAAAATGTCAAAGTCATACTAGATACTATGTCTGCTCAAAACCAACCAGAGACCTCCCATGAAATATAAAATCCTCGCTGGGATTTTCACCCTCAGCTTACCAACCTGCTCCAGTTTCTCCTTGCTAACTTTGTTATAGACACACTATTCCTCGTCCCTTCAACACACTTCTCCTGCTCTCTGACCGCAGGGCCTTTTCACCTCCTGTTAGCTTTCTCTCCCCGTAATGTCCCTTCCCCCAGGAACTTCTTAGCTCACTCCCTCAGCTGTCTATCAAACAGCACTTTTCCCCAACAGGTCTCTCTGGCCACCACCCCTCCCGCCATTTTTCCTCCTCATCTTATTCCTAAATGGCACATTATGTACATAGCATTTATTCCCTGTACTGTCCCTTTTCTAATGAATTCTCCATGACAACAGGCACTTTGTTTTACTCATCTTAAATGCCCAATGCCCAGAAGAGTGTCAGGGAGGGTATCGAATATTTGTTGAATGAATGAGGCTTGTTCTGACCCAAGTGCACCAGATTGCAGCCAATCACGAAGTATAGTTCTGGCACTGGAAACCGTAAGTTACCATCACCCCTGTGGAGAGGGGTGGACCATGCCTGACCCCTGTAGCTGAACCTGAACCTTTGACTTGGTATTAAAGTCATGAGGAAGATCACAAGTCAGAATGGGCAGCCCAGAGAACCAGCTGCGTTGGCGGAGAGTCCTTCCAATAGAGCCTATGTGGCATGTTCTAGATGCCAGATTCCTACCAAGCAGGCCCTTGAGGACCTCAGACCTGTAGTAAGTGGTATCCCGCCAGGAGGAACCTCCTAGAGAAATAGCTGTGTGCTCCTTTGTATCAGAATAAGTATATGCCTGGTTTTCAGTCTTGGCATTTCTCCCTGGGCAGGTTGGCTGCAACCACCAGATCCAGTCACAGAAAATGCAGAGCACAGACTGAACAATCAACTTCATCCGCCACCTGCAGACCAGGTGGCGTCTCCTAGACAAAGCGTATTGCAAACTTCTACAGTCAGATGGGCAGAGGTGATGCTCAGAGGTAAGAAGGTGACAGAGCAGAGGACGCCCAAGTCATCTGGGCCCTACCCTGACTGAACAGGGAGCCGCCTCTGTCCAGCCACATCAGACGTCCTCTGATTTGCAGCTCTTGCTCTTTCCTCACTTTCCATCCCATTCCACCCCCACAGGGTCAGAGGCTTCTCAAAGTGGTTCTCTTTTGCGGAGAAAAGTAAGACACTTGCCCATTTCTCACAGCGGGAGCTCCAGCAGGTTTGCAGACAACACACGCCCACCTGTCTGTTCCATCAAGGGGAGCAGAGGAGTGGGGCAGAGAGATGGAGAGACGCTGGCGCATAAGGAGCACAGGGGAGAGGCGAGGAGTGCTCCAAGAAAGGGGAACAAAGTGGGCACCTCACCAGAGGAAAAGAACCAGAAGAAAAGGGCATCAAACAGGAAGAAGAAAATGGACTTGGCAGTAGAGGGAGGGTGTCGGCAACCCCAGCGCCTTATGCAAGAGTAATGAAGCGCCAGGGAGCAAGTCTGGCTGTGATGGATGTGAAATCACAGAGGCATCCGTTCCGGACATCAAAGGCGATGACTGGACATCAAAGGTGATGACTGGACATCACAGGTTGAGCTTTGGCTTGTGCCAGCTTTAGACAAAGCACTTGCTAGGCCTGACCTCAGGCACTGGCCAATGACCCAGCTAAGCCCATCCTTCTGCTGCCACAGATAAGGACACAGAACTAGAACTCACCAGGAAAGACTTGACTGAAGATGCCCCACTGCGGGCCACAGGCTGCGTGCTGATTTTGTGGGGACCTGGTTTGCTTTTTGTTTTGTTTTCTTTTTGCTAATCAGCTTTCATTAGTGTTTATTTACTGCATAGCCCAAGACAACTCCTATTCTTCTAGTGTATGGCAGAAAAGAATAAAGATTGGACATCCATGCTAGGAAGGTCTGCTTTTTCGCCAGAAAAGCAACATCCACACTCCACCTTTCCAAGAGTTGTTCTCTGCCCCCTGAATTTATTCTCTCCCTCACACAGCCACTCCCTAACTTCTCACATTTGTACCGGGAAAGATGACGTTGTGAGGAAACAAATCAGGCACCCACTGCAGTCCTGTTTCTCTTCCTAAAGAGAAGAGAGGAAGGAGAATGACAGGGCAGGCTTTTCAGGTTTCCTTCCCGAAGGGGCCAGCCCACCGCCTGCATAGGCAGGAAAGAAAGGGAGAAAAGAGAAAAAGAAAATGATTTCTAAAACCAGATCTGGACCTTTGCAACTGTCGCTTTCCATAAGGGCTGATAATGCTTTCCTAGGAACTGTCCAGATTCAACACTGATATTTTGAAATTGAGGAAATATACAAGGGTGTGCTACCTGAGTGGGGGATGGGGGTGTCAGAAAATGACAATTTTAAACTCTGCTCACTCATTGCCTCCTTCCCTCAATTCTGTAGCAGCGCTGGTATCTGCCCCTTGCTGCCTGTAGTCCGGTGAAGCCACTGGCCATTCACCTCTGCTTGTGGGCTCTTTGGGCTGAGCTTCCGCAGATAGACAAGCTGAAAAAAGTGTCTTTTAAAAAGGGGTCCATTTGCAGGAGTCAGAGGGGAGAGGTGGGCAGAGGGAGGGTGATTGGTGGGATTACACCTGCAGTGCATCTTACAAGGGTACATGTGAAACTTAGTAAATGTAGAATATAAATGTCTTAACATAACTAAGAAAATGCCAGGAAGTCTATGTTAACCAGTGTGATGAAAATGTGTCAAACTGTTTATAAAACCAGTATATGGTGCCCCATGATCGCATTAATGTACACAGCTATGATTTAATATCAATTAAAAAAAAAAAAAACAGGATACCAAAATTTGTGAGCTGCACCTAAAGCAGCACCTAGGGAAGTCTACTCCTCAATGCCAAACTGGAAAGAATCCAAATCTCCACGAATAAAAGGAATAAACAAACTGTGGTGTATTCATATCATAGAGCACCACTTGGCAATGAAAAGAACTATAGATATATGTAACATTAATCAATCTAAAAAATGATCCCTCTTTCTGGAAACCAAGAATCAAGAGTATACACAGCAATATCCAAAAATCTCCAACTATAAGAACTTCACTCCCACCTTACATGACCCAAAAGAATGGATCCAAATCTTTCTCTTTCTCACCTTAGTGATGGTACTTTTATCAATTTCTGGAAAAGTAACTTTTCTTCTGACTTCAGTCATATTACTCAAACAGATACTGTCATATGGTTAAACCACATAATTTGAGCTGAATACGATGGTGCATGCCTGGGATCCCAGCGACGCAGGAACGTGACACAGGAAGGTCACTTGAGCTTAAAGAAGCTTGAGATCAGCCTGGGCAACATAGTGAGACCCTGCCTAAAAAAAATAGTACTACTTAATTTATAAGGAAATTTGGTTTCAGAGGTTAAAAATAATCATAGTAGAAGAAAAAAAGAATATCTTTATATGCTATAATATAGAAAGCATACTACTGGTCACCTCAGACTTTGGAGAGGGAGGACATTTGGGTTTTGTTTTTTTTGTTGTTGTTTTTTTGAGACAAAGCCTCAAAACGATTCCCTTGCCTCAACCTCCAGAGTAGCTGGGACTACATGAGGACATTTGGTATTAACTAGGAAGACAGACATGGCAAACTTTTGGGGTAATAGAAATTTTCTGTATCTGGATTGTGCATCAATTACATGAGGGTATACACTGATTGAATATCATTGACTTGTACACTTAAAATGTTTTATAGATTCTGTATGTCAAAGTTCTTTTTAAACTCAGAATCACTAATAGTGGGATAATTTGGCATCACCTTGCTTCTTGATGTACGCTATATTGATGCTATAATATAAAGAAACAGCATCATCCTTGATGTCAAAACTAAATCTAACCTGAAGATCTGTACTATTCCATACCACAGCCACTAGCCACACGTGCCTATTTAAATGTAAACTCGTGAAGATGACATCAAATTTAAAATTCAATTACTCAGCTCTACTGGCTACATTTCAAGTGCTCACTGGCCACCTGTGGTTAGTGAATGTCACATTGGCCATCACAGAACACATTCCCATCATCACAGAAAGTTGTAGTGGATGGTGCTGAGACATAACTTCCAGATTATAGAAGATACGGGAGTTAGAGGAATGAATGAGTTAACCATCCCGCTACAGGAACAATCTAATCCAGCATGTGGCTCATTGTCTACAACTGGCCTGGTCTTCTCAATGTGTCAATGTCACAGAAAAATTCAGAGTGGGCAGGGGAAAGAGACTGTTCTAGAGGAAAAGTAACTAAAGGAGATTTAACAATTAAATCCAGTGAGCAAAGGTTCTCTGGATTATGATTTGAAAAACAAGCCAGCTTTAAAACTCATTTGGGGACAACTGGGAAAAACGAATGTGAACTGGATATTAGATGATATTAGGGAATTACTGCTTGATTATTTCTGATATAATAGTAGTATTGCGGTTATTATAGGAGGCCATAATTTTGAAGAACTTCACACTGAAGTAGTTAAGAGTAGAGTTTTATGACATCTCCGATTTATTTTCTAATAGATCAGCAAAAATATATGCAGACAGATACAGATGAAGCAAGATATAGCAAAATGCAGTCGTGCACTGCATAAAGTCGATCGATGACAAGCCACAGGCACCATGGTGGTCCCTTAAGCTTCTAACACTGTTTCACGGTACCTTTCCTACCTTTAAGTATGTTCAGATAACACAAATACTTCTGTCTTAGAACGTATCCCTGTCGTTAAGCAACATGGCTGTATTAACAATGGTTTACTCTAAGTGGTATGCATGTATTTATATTATTCTTTTAACTTTTATGTATGTTTGGAATTTTCATAAATTGGGAAAAGAAACGAACACAACTCTATTCCCCCTCCCCACCCCACTATGTTTGACATAGGTAAATTCATGATTTTCATGAGCAAAGTCTATGGAGAAAATGCAGTTTGCATCTGGTGTGGGTGATTTCTTTCACATTTTGGTTTCTTACTACTTCACTTTTTAAGTATATGAAGAGTGAGGAGGGGGAAACAGCAGTCTGAGCCTCCTGTGCTCAGCAACTGTGACCAGCTGAAGAGCTGTTGATGCTCCTTCTGCCAGCTGGGCATTCTGTCAGGTTTCCTTTGTTGTCCAGTGGGGAGTCCAGGCTTGGGGGGTGACGGGGGTGTATACAGACCAGCTGCCTGCAGGGGGCACTCCTGAGTCAGGAAAGCTGGACGCACAGCCCAGCACCTGGAGACTCGCCTGCACATCAGGATCCGCTCTGGATCCCTCTCACAGGGAGACTGCGGCTCTGCTTCAGGACCTGCATGCCAGAAAAGAAAGAACTGGAAACACTTCGGAGTTTCTCTGAGCCAACCCCAGAAGGCTGGCCCACAGAAAACTCACACCCCACTCTGCGTGGGTGTTTGCACAGGATGAGGTCAGCACCTGCAGCTTTTCCTGAAAAGCGGCTGGTTTGGGACAAGAAGAAATCTGCGCAAAGCAATGCTGGCCCCTAGTGGTTATTTTTTGTATTGACGTTTGTACTGCTAACCTAAGAAGGTAAACAGGGCACTCTGGACCGGAGCCTGGAGAGGATGTGAGAAAATACAATAGCGCCACCCTGGTTCTAAGTGCTTCCACTGAGGTCACCAAATTCAAGCAACAGCAATAAGCAACACCCATGTGCTTGCTCAAAACTCCAAGAACAGAATGTCCAGTGAGGAAGCAAGGGCCACATGGGAACCCCTGCATACCATTTTGCCATTGGCTCTCCCATCATTAGAACTTATTTTGGTTTCTTAAAACTAGAAAATCTCCCACATTTAACTGAATCAAAGGCCTTAGTTATAAGGTATTCCAGCAGCAAGTTTCTAGAACTTACCTATCAAGCATCGGCTGCTTTTATCACTCATGCTCCCAGCAGGCCCTTTCATGCTCTAAGATCCTTCCGATCCCTGACTGGGAACACATCAGTCTCCCCCTCTCACGATGTCCACAGCATTTCACTTTTGAAAGCCAATGACACTCATTCTATTTCACATTCTAATTAATAGTTGCTCAACTCTTTTTTTATTATTGAGACAGTCTTACTTTGTCACCCTCGGTAGAGTGCCATGGCGTCACAGCTCACAGCAACCTCAAACTGTTGGGCTCAAGCAATTCTCTTGCCTCAGCCTCCCTAGTAGCTGGGACTACAGGCGCCTGCCACAACGCCTGGCTATTTATTTGGTTGGGCTTTTTTTGTTTAGCAGGCCTGGGCCAGGTTCAGCCTGGAGCATGTGGCTGGTTCCCACTCATCCCCATACCTAAATTATAAGTGCCACAGTCCCACTCCCAGGGATATTCCAACACTATGTGTCCAATGCAATCCTTCCTATTAAAGCACCTTCTATCTACATGGACCCTCAGACCTACCCCTACCCTATTAATAAATAAGTTCAAAATAAACACACAAAACTATTCACTCACAAAGTAAGGGATTGCTTGGTAAACACTGTTTAAGAATCATATTTACTTTGCCTGAAACTGGAATGTTTGGATACACATCCTCCTAAAGGAGCACCAAGACTGTTTCTTCCAATGGAATTACCCCAGCTGCAGAAAGAGCCACAATTCCCCAATTTCAAATCATCACCATCATCACTGCATTGTTTCTATAAAATAAGTCAATTTTAGTGTTATAATATCCCATGATGAAATCCTCTTTCACAAATTAACTAATCGGCCTATCACAAGCTGATTCCCACAGTATTTAATTTGGGTGACATGTGAAAGCTCTCCTATAAATTGCAATGTGACAGAGTTTATTGAAATTTAAAGTACACATACCCTGTGACTAGAATTCCACCTCTTATTACCCACCCTAGAAAGATCCTGGCACAGGTGCACAGGAAGCACGGACAAGATCACTGCAACTTTATTTTACTGAGAACCTGGAAGCAACCCATTGTCTTCTGATCAGGGAATGGTTCAACAGCCAGAAACTGCAGCAGTGGTTCTCAAACGTGTGGACCTAAGACAGCAGCATCAACAGCACCTGGGAACATGTTAGAAAAGTGTTCTCCTGGGCGGCACCTGTGGCTCAGTGGGTAGGGCGCCAGCCCCATATACCGAGGGTGGTGAGTTCAAACCTGGCCCCAGCCAAACTGCAACAAAAAATAGCCAGGCGTTGTGGCAGGTGCCTGTAATTCCAGCGACTCAGGAGGCTGAGGCCAGAGAATCGCCTAAGCCCAGGATTTGGAGCTTGCTGTGAGCTGTGACACCATAGCACTCTACTGAGAATGACAAAGTGAGGCTCTGCCTCTTAAAAAAAAAAAAAAAAAAAGTGTTCTCCAGACCCAGCTCAATGAATCCAAAATTCCAGGGTACGGCAAAGCAGTCTGTTTTCACCAGCCATCCAGAACATCCTGCTGCAGTTAAAAAGAATGAGGTGGTGCTGTTATTAACTTGATTACTCCAAAATACACTGCATTTCAAGAAAAAAAAAGCAACTTCAAGTTGCAGAATGCTACATTAGGTGGGGGGAAATAAAACACTTATTTCCTAAGTACACATCTTTATATATGCAAGTTCACAAAAAGATTTGAAGGAACCCAAACTCTTAAACATTGGCTACCTCCGCATGTAAACATTGTAAGCTGGAGGGGGATCAGAAGTGGTTGGCACAGTTTACTTAGCCTTATCTGTAACATTTTCATCTTTTTAAAAAAGGACAGGTTTCTGTATTGCTTTTCTAATTACAATTTATTTTTTAATGAGATACCTAGAGTCATCACAGAAGGAGAAAGCAGAATGGTGGTTGCCAGGGGCTAGTTTTTAAATACTTAAGCTATCTGCGAGGCAGATGGCAACTCAGTTCACAATGAACCCAATTTTTGGCAGGAACACTGCCCTCTTCAGGGCGTGACCCTGCCCCAGGCATAGGTCGACTGAACTAGGACAGAACCAAAATGCAGCCAATCAGGCAGTCCCTCCCAAGAACTGAGAAGTTGGACTCAGACTCCCAGCAGGAAACAGATGACACTTTCAAACAGAGTGAAGAGATTTTCATAAATGGAGTACTTACAAAGGTATGGGTAGAGTTAGAAGAGTCAACAAGGGAGGTTCAGGCATCTGGGATAGGCAAGAGAAGAGTGACCAGGAGGGAATTGTTCTTGGATCCCAGATACAGTCAGGCAGAAGACCACAGTGGCCCCTGCCAAACAGCAGCCATTGGCAGAGCTCACTAGGGGGTGCTGGCTATGACCACACTGGCCTCCCACACTGGCCTCCCACCTCCAGTCTCTTGCAAAGGGGCTGGGCTGATACTATTGGTGGAACTCAACCTCCAAGGGCATAAAGCAGATGGAGAAAGGTGGGAAGTGGATCAAGAGACAGAGAATGCCCAGCTCTCCCAACCAGCGAGTGGCTGGATAGTAACATGGTACCTCACAGACAGTAAAGCAACCAAGGAGAGGAAACCATGAAGCAGCAGGTAAGGAACCACCTAGAGGTCTTAATGGTTCTTCTTCCTGCTCCTCACAATCCCACCCCACAGCCCACCTATTCCCAAATGTGTACCCTGAGGCTCTTTGAAGCTGGAGTTACACTTGCTTTACTTAAGCTGCCTCAGTTTTCTTCTTACACCCAAAGAATATTTACTTGAAGTGGAAGAAGGAAAGCACAAAAAATGTTTAGTAAAATATTTCAAAGAACTATAAAAACACCAGCAACAAAAACAAAATTCTAAAGCTCCAAGAGTTAAAAATGATGCTATACTGGCACGAGAGGATCAGTGGAATAGTAAGGACAGTGCTGAAACAGACTATGCCTAGGAATCTGCCGTGATAACGCAGGCACAAGCGTACAGGATAGAAGGAGTATTTCACAGGGTAGACAAAACTAGCGATTGGGGGGGGGGGGGGATCCCAAGGTAGAGCCTTGTACGTGGAGCTTCCATCTGGAGGATTCCAAGAGACACAGCCAAAAAGAATTCCACTGGATTAGATGCAGCTTTCAACTGTCTTCCCTACAACACATTTTATATTTGCGTGATCCTGAAGCAATTAACTACATGCACTGTACGGCTATATTCTTACTTTTTCTTCTTTAAAATATGACTGACGCAAGCCACTTGACTTCACAATGCACTGGTAAGAAAAAACCACTTACTGGAGAGTTAAATGTCAAATACACCCCAAATGATCAGAAAAAAATGCAAAGAATACCTACCCAATTTCAGAAAGCAGGGTTTAAGCTTAAAAATAAGAAAACCATAAAAGAAAAAGTATTGCAAAAAAAAAAATGAAAAAGTAAACTGAAAATTATCTGCAGCATGTGTTTGGCAAGGGGTGATTATCTTTTATAAGAAGACTTTACAGGTAAATAAGAGAATCTCTCGAAGTGCAGACAAGGATCTGTACCCACTATACACACTACAGAAATACTATGGCAATGAACATGGAAAAGAAGTTGAACTGACAGAAATGGTGAATGGAAATAAAAACACTGCTTATGGAACTTCAAATTGATTTTTTTTTTTTTTTTTTTTTTTTGAAGACGGAATCTCACTTTGGCATGGTGTCACAGCTCACAGCAACCTCAAACTCCTGGCCTTAAGCAACTCTCTTGCCTCAGCGTCCCGAGTATCCAGGACTACAGGTGCCCGCTACAACACCTGGCTATTTTTAGAGGCTGGGGAGGAGGTCTCACTCTTGCTCATGCTGGTCTTGAACCTGTGAATTCAGACAATCCACCCACCTAGGCCTCCCAAGTACTGAGATTACAGGCATGAGCCACCTCGCCCAGCCCTATACAACCTTTTTGGAAAAGAATTTTGCCATATTTCTAAAGCCTTGAAGGGAATATTCATGCACTACTAGAAATATCTCAAAAGGATACATTTAAGAAAAATACAAAATGCGTCTACAGAATGTTCACCGTAGTATTACTTACAAAAATTAAAACATGAGAATGATTTAACTGTAACAGGTGGAATACTAAGAACCACAAATGTTACCAAAGGATAATTAACAATGTTATGTGAAAGGTGATAAATGAATATGTACTGATTTCAACTTCATAAGAAAAACATGCAGTCATAAAAAGATTAAAAGGAGATATCATCCCAAAACATGATCATTATCTGTTATATTTTCCTTCTTTATACCTTTTAGTGTTTTCCAAAATTTCTTCAATGAAAGTAACATTACTTTCTGAACAGATTTTAAAAACTCATTAAGGAAAAGTATTTTATTAAGTTCACTTTTTCGCCTTTGGCAAAGGGAGACAGCACGTACCCATTAGGTTCTGTCTTAATTTCTCTAAAATGCCAGAGACAAAAAGGAATTTGCCTTAGAACTCACTCTCCATCCTCACTTTCCGTATTAGGAAAATATCTAATAATTGCTCAGAAAATAATCCCTTAGCCTGGCACTGCACTCAAATGTTCAAAGCACACCCCACACGCTGTTCCCTGTTTCTTGCAGCCTCCACAAGTCAGGCGGCAATGTTATTATACATACCAGGAAAGGGGAGAAATTAAGCAGATTTATCACTGCCACACTGGTATGAACCCAGCACTGGCACTCAAGTTCCGGGTCCTAAATTTAGTCTCTTCTCACAACAGACCTAACTGTGTACCCATTTACCCTCTTTTTATTTCTTCTACCTAATCCTATCCCTAAGTCAGCAACTTCAAGATTTTACCAGTTGCATGACAATGTGAAGTGTATTTAATAACACACAACTGTAAACCTAAAAACGGTTAAATTTATGTTTATGCGTATTATACCACAAAAGAGGAAGATGTCTGGCCAGGTTGAGAATGATTTACAAGGTAGAAGTTTGGCTGAATCTATCAAATTTACTTCTCAGGTGTAACCACCTTGTCACGGAACCCATGGTCACCAGCAAGCTATCTCTAAATTATTAGAATGCACCCTAACCAGCAGCCTTAAACGGGTACCTAAGGAAACCCAGAAAACCCAAATCCAATCACTCTCCCATTATCAAAAGGAGAGGTGAGTGTGAGGTGAGAGGACCTAATGTAACACACAACACAGCCCGAAGTTCACACACACACACCCCAGTGGAGTGCACAGTGTCCCCACAACACAAGCTACAAAAACCACACAGTTCATTTCTCTTACTCCAATTCCACACTCTGACTCTAAAACAATCTTCCAGGGCCAGGGCCACCTATAGCCCCAGCTCCTCAGGAGGCTGAAGCAGGAGGATGGCTTGAGCCCAGGAGTTTGAGGTTGCTGTGAGCAAGGCTAATGCCACAACACTCCAGCCTGGGCCACACAGTGAGACCTTGTCTCCAAAGCACTCCACTGAAAAGTGTATTTCTCATTGTAAATAAACACAACAGATAAATATTACACAATTTCTTTTGGAAGGCTGCTTAATGATTTCACTCTGTGGAATTGCATTAGTCCTAGAGACAAAGACAATCTGTAAAGCTTTGGAGCATCTTGACCACACAGAACCAACAAAGTGAGGTCCAAGTTCTGTCCTCTGACTTCAGTGGCTGCACACAGGAGGCCACCGTGTTTCTTCCACTTTTTCCCCTACCTAGCTCAAGGAGGAATGAACTAGAACAAATTAAACTGCAACAGTACCATGGGCAAGCCTAGAACAAAATTCTTTCATTACCTATTTATGTCATTAGAAAATCCTTTTTAAACTTTAGCACCCCAAAAGTGTGATATAGTAGAACCTCCATAGTCGGCCACCTCAAGTTGACCTGATTTGCACAGACCAGACATGCACATGTACATTTCGGTACAGTAAGCCTACTTCCCTATGTTAACCACCTCTGCAGGTTGACTATTGTTACAGTCCCTTGGGTGATCAACTTACAGAGGTTCTGGTGTATTTCCTCTCCCTCTGAGTCATTATTACCTATAGCAGCAGTTCTCAACCTATGGTTGGGACCCACAGCAACTGTATTAAAGGGTTGCGGCAGTAGGAAGGTTGAGACCACTGACCTACAGCATGCCAGGCAGTTTTTAAAGTGGCAATTTTCAACTTGGGGATTTTTCATTTGACATCCCTCAACCTCCTGAAGTGAGATGCAACACGCCACATCCAGGAAAACTTCATTTTGCACTGCTCTCAACACAATTATTTATAACTGCTCTCAACTCCAAAGTATTTTTGTATTAAAAATTACCTGCCCATATACGGAAATCAATTATAGTCACGCGTATAGCCAGTGCCGCCTGCTCACACCCAGGCAGCCGGCACCTCGTGAAGAGGGAGCACTCGCCCTCCCGTGCTGTCTTCCATGCTGTCTCACTTTGGATGACGTCTGCTAATCCATGTACAGTGCTACGGCCTCTCGTTCCGCCACTGCTTTGTGGGCCAGTATGCAATTTTGTCAGCACAAGGGATAGTGCTGAGGTGCCACAAAAGTCAAGAGCACTACATTAGATTAAAAGAAAATCTAATTTTATGCCCGAGTTACCTTCAAAGGAAGGATCAACACATGGTCACAGTAAGGGCATCAGAGAAACCATTGCTGCCTGGGTGGATTTCCCAGTTACCTTACCAGTTACAGCAGAAAGAAACCACAGCTAAAGGATGTCATGAAATAGAATTTGAGAACAAATGATTCCCCTTACCTCACCACTTTCTTGGTGCCCCTGGGGTTTCTCCCCTCCTCTCCAGTGCTGGGGAACCAGGCCTAGGCACTCTTCTCTATTGATCATTCCCTTGGAAACCTACCCAGTCTTAACGGCTTTAATTTCACATCCATGTCAAAGGTAATTGCTACCTCCATCCCAAACCCTCCACCCAAGTCAGCTAGGTATTTGCAAGCCTAGTAGATGTCTCTAACTCAGTGTGTCCAACACTCAATTCCTGATCTCTTCTCACAACCTGCTATACCCAAGCATCAAGGTACTCCAGCAAAAAAACACTTGGGAATCACGCCTGATTCTCTAATTATCTTTACACCTCACAGGACATCCCATCAGCTCTAACTTCAAAACAATACCAGGAGCCCATCAGTTCTCACCAACTCCAATACTACCACCCAGGTCCAAGTCGCCTTCAACGTGGACCAAAATATCCTACTGGCTTCTGTCTGTTAAGAAACAGTTCATCAGTCTTAATGAAGCAGCCAGGGTGCTACTGAACTCTCAACACAGAAGGCAGACCAAGTCACTGCTCTGCTCAAACTCCCAATTTTTGTCAGAGCATAAGCCAGTATCTACCATGTGTGACCTGACTGCTTATTACCTTTCTGATCTGACCACTGATAGACTCTCCTTTTCTCACTGGCCATCCTATTGACCTCCTCAGAGCTCCTTCAACACACAAGGCACGTGCTGGCCATGGTCTTTGCTCAAGCTGTTTCATCTGGCCAGTACACTCTTGCCCAGACACCCACTTAACTAACTCTCTCGCCTCCCCCTAGTTACGTTCTGTATTTCTCCTCAATCGTACCTTGATTGTATACTTCATTCTGCACCTGCACTCTTGGACCCTAACTCCCACCCTCCGTACTCAGCTTCCTTTCACACGAGTTACTACCTCCTAACACACTAGATAGCACGAGTTACTACCTCCTAACACACTAGATAGCATTTACTCCCTTGTCAGCCGTTGCTTATGACCATTTTCCCCTGGCATAATGTCACCTCCTCAAAGGTAGGTATCTGTCTTAGCTGTCATTCACTGACATATTATCAAGCAACTACATAAACCCTGACAGAGTAGGCAACCAGTAAGAACTTGCTGAATGAATGCAGAATGTTGGAAACTAACTTCCTCAGGAATTATGTTAACCCTAGATACATCAATGCACCCAATGTTCCCATTATCAGACTCCTTTCCCTGACCCTCAAGCATCCGGAGCACAATCCTTTGTGTTCAGGCTTCAAAAATCCCAAACCCAAAGCTTTGACATCTGCTTTCCTCACAGCATACTCATACGCCCATCCACACTTAAAGAATTAACTTTTACAAATTCATCTCAAATGCCACCACTTTTTTAGGATTCTTGTCAAACATTTAATCATAAGGAAACAATCAAATTCAAAATGTAGCACATTCTACAACACAGCTTAATTTATCTGGACTCATTTAAATGTCAAAATCAAAACACACACATACAAGATGAGGGAGAATATTCTGGACTATCAGAGCAATAAGATAATCATATACAATTGATTGTACAATCACTGACTCAATTATGGTTGAAGGGTTGAACTTTTTCATAATAAAAACTTAGGATCGAAAAAAAGCTCATCATCCTTAATCATCAGAGAAATGCAAATCAAAACTACTTTGCGAAATCACCTAACCCCAGTAAGAATAGCCCACATAACAAAATCCCAAAACCAGAGATGTTGGCGTGGATGTGGAGGAAAGGGCACACTTCTACACTGCTGGTGGGAATGCCCACTAATACGTCCCTTCTGGAAGGATGTTTGGAGAATACTTA